>JARQOD010003360.1:0-65832 GCA_033576555.1 Oophaga sylvatica | reverse complement strand
TGAGGACTTTGCGGGTCTGATCGCAGGATCAGGTTCCCCGTTACATCGTAGGGATCGAGCTTAGTTCTAACATAGGGACAGATATCCCTTTCTTTCCTTAGTGCTTGTAGCAGAACATAACAGTAAGTCCAGCCCAAGAAAAATATCTGTAAGGAAAGATTTCCTGTTTCCCTAATGGTGTCGTTCAGGAGTTGGCTCAATGCCTGCAGGGACTCTCTCTGGAGGTGTCCGAGCTTCAGCAACACGTGAGTAGCTGTTCTGGAGCACATTTCATGGAGCCAAAGGTACGTTTGCCTGATTTATTTTTTGGTGAACAACAAGATTTTTTTTCTTTTAAAAATGCTTGCTTGTTGTATTTTCGTTTGAGACCCAGATCCTCTGGTGATGAATCACAGCGCATAGGGTTCATAATGTCACTTTTTGCGCAAAGAACCTCAGGAGTGGGCCTTTTCTCTGCAACCTAGTGATCCATGCTTTAGATCAGTGGATAGTTTTTTTTTTTCTGCTTTGGGGTTGTTGTTTGATGATCCTGATCGTTGTCTCATCAGCTGAAACAGAGTTGAGACGTTGAGGCAGGGATCAGGTAATGTGGAAAAATATTGTACTCACTTCCGACGGTGGTCTACTCAGGTGGAGTGGAACGATTCAGCTTTGAAAAGTTTGTTTCTTGCAGGGCTAAGTGAAAGGGTTAAAGATTTGCTGATTGCTTATCCCATACCTGGTAACTTGCAAGAGGCTATGCAATTAGCTATAAAGGTGGATAGGAAACTGCGTGCAAGGGTTAATGAGAGTAAATCCTCTGCCATGTCAGCTCCAAGTCTTGGAGGGTCTGTACTGACATTGGAGAGCCGATGGAGATTGGAGCGATGGCACCCTCGCTCTCAGGAAAAAGACCGCAGGTTTTCTGAAGGTTTGTGCTTTTATTGCGGCAAATCTGACCATTTCATTAAGAACTGTGTGCTTCGTATGAGCAAAGAAAAAAAGAGGTCAGTTCCGCCCATATAGCCTGTTTAAATACTAAGGGCGTCTTTCTTTCTGCCACAACTACTGCGGTTCAGGAAGAATTAATGGATTTTCGGGTGTTTGTCGATTGTGGTTCATCTCTGAATGTGATTGATGGGGGATTCTTGGAAAAACTTAAATTAAAACCCAAACTTTTGTCATCCCCTATTGCCGTGGTTTCTGTTGATGGCTCTCCCTTGAAGAATGTTACTCACAAGGTCTGTGAATTTCCCCTTACTATTAATGGTGTTCATCAAGAGAATTTGGATTTGGTAGTATTGAATAATTTACCTTCTCCGGTGATTTTGGGGTTACCCTGGTTAAAATTACACAATCCTGTTATGGATTGGTCTACCAATGAAATTAAGTCCTGGAGTTCTAAGTGTTATCACAAGTGTTGTAACGGGCGTATTGCTGCTATGGATAAAGGGGAACTACCTGTACCTATTCAGGATTTTTGGAAAGTTTTTTCTGAGAAGGAATCGCAGATTTTACCTTCCCATAGAGACTATGATTGTACTATTGAATTTGTCCCTGGAGTGACTCTTCCTAAAAGTCGTTTATTTAATCTTACTATTCCTGAGTGAAAGGCTTTGGAGGAATACATACAGACAAGCTTGGCCGCCGGTCACATTAGGCCTTCCAAGTCTCCTGTGGCTGTTGGATTTTTTTTTGTTAAAAAAAAGGACGGCGGTTTACGTCCTTGTCTGGACTTTCGTGAGATTAATAAAATTACTGTACGCAATCCTTACCCACTGCCATTGATTCCTGATTTGTTTAACCAGTTAGCGGGGGCCAAGTGGTTCTCTAAAATTGATCTTCGGGGGGCATACAATTTGTTGCGCATGAAGGAGGTGATGAATGGAAGACTGCTTTTAACACTCCTGTGGGTCATTTTGAGAATCTGGTTATGCCTTTTGGCCTTACCAATGCTCCTGCATTTTTCAGAATCTTATTAATGACATCCTTAGACCTTTGATCGGCAAAAATGTGGTTGTGTATTTGGATGACATTTTGATTTATTCGCCGGATCTGGAGTCTCATTGGCGGAGCGTTCGTGAGGTATTACAGTTATTGAGAGACAATTTGCTTTTTGCTAAGCTGGAGAAATGTGAGTTTGTGTCACGGGTGTATCGCCACGAAGATCGTCGCGATTTCACATTCTGACTTCTCGCAGCTGAGTTGTTGGTACTTTGTGTCTGTTGGCAATGAGGGAGTTAATTCTACCTTTCTCTGTGCTTAGACTGGGTCCAGCCTCGCCCGGCTGCTGTGTATTAGGCACTATTTAGCTTCCTTCAAACACCTGTCAGTCTGCTTAGGGAGTTGTCGGTGAAAGCATTCATTAAGACCAGCAGAGCGGATCGTTTCTGAGAAGACTTAAGCTAAGAGTGCCTGTTGTGGTTTATCCTCTCCTCGCTTATTGTTTATCTCCTTAACCTTTTGTGTTCCCTCTGTAGTTGAGGTTTTTGTATGCAAGGCAGTATTACTTTATCCCTTGTCTGTCTCGTTTGTCTTATACTGTTTGTAAGCTGTGACCTGCCCATTCCCTGTGGTGGTAATCAGGGTCCTTCTCAGGACTAGATTACAGTGGTCAGGGATCTACAGGAGACAGGGTTACGCTGGCGGCCTGGACCTCTGTACCATTAACAGTACCTCCAGGTAGAGGGACTAGTCAGGACCCCAGTTTAGGGTCAGCATAGACCCCGGTCCACCTCTATCCTGAGACAGCGTGACACGTATACAGTATAGACCCACAATACATAGGATATGATGTCATGTAATACAATGCTGGCAGATATTATGCATACATGTTGATATTTTCTATTATATGAAATATAGAATGTTGTCACACTAGATATATGTTACTGTCATAAAATATATCTGTTATACAGCGTGACATTTTGCTGTACAGAGAATTAGTTTTTTGGGCTACATTATCTCCAGCGAAGGTTTTGAGATGGACCCGGTGAAAGTTCAAGCTGTGCAGGAATGGCCTAGGCCTATTGGTTTGAAATCGTTACAGAGGTTTTTAGGTTTCGCCAATTATTATCGAAAATTCATTAAAAAATTTTCTATTATTGTCAAACCACTGACCGATCTCACCAGGAAAGGTGCTAATGCGGTTCAGTGGACTACTGAGGCCATTGAAGCTTTTGTGTTTTTAAAGGAGAGGTTCAGCTCTGCTCCCATCCTTATGCAGCCTGATGTGACTAAACCGTTTTTGGTTGAGGTGGATGCTTCTTCTGTGGGTGTCGGCGCGGTGTTGTCTCAGGAAAACACGGATGGAGTACATCCTTGTGCATTTTTAAAAAAAAAAATTTCTGAGACTGAACTGAATTATGATATTGGTAATCGGGAATTGTTGGCCATTAAACTCGCATTTGAACACTGGCGGCATCTCTTGGAAGGTGCTGAATTTCCCGTTCAGGTTTTCACTGATCATAAAAATCTGATCTATCTTGATGCTGCCAAACGCTTGAATGCCCGTCAGGCTAGGTGGGCACTGTTTTTCTCGCGGTTTAACTTTTCCGTTACTTACATCCCAGGTACTAAGAATGTGAAAGCCGATGCTTTGTCTCGCAGCTTTTCTCCCATGGTTGGTGCTGAGGAGGAGGAGAACATTTTACAAGAAGGGGTTGTGATTGCTGCTTTGGACTCTGTGTTGGAAGATGAGATTCTTAAAGCACAGGAGAATGCCCCATCTAACACTCCCCATGGGAGGTTGTTTGTGCCTGGGACCTTTAGGAGAGATTTGTTTGTTGAGTGTCATGAGTCTCGGTTGGCAGGTCATCCTGGAATCTCTGAGACCAAGAGACTTGTGGTCGCAGTTTTTGGTGGCCTGGATGGCAGAAGGAAGTCATTAAGTGGGTGCGTCAATGTACTGTGTGTGCTAGATCTAAGTCTTCACATATTCCTGCTGCGGGGTTGCTTTGCCCTCTGGAGGTTCCTAGTGCTCCTTGTACACATTTGGCTATGGACTTTATTACTGACCTTCCCCCCTCTGAGGGTTTCACTGTCATCTAGGTGGTCGTGGACCGTTTTAGCAAGATGTGTCACTTTGTTCCTTTCATCAAACTGCCCAGCGCTAAGACTCTCGCTAAGGCCTTTGTTAAGGAAATTGTCAGACTACATGGCGTTCCTACTGACATTGTTTCTGATAGGGGGACCTCAGTTCGTGGCTCGTTTTTGGCGCGCCTTTTGTGACAGGTTGGAAGTTCATTTGTCGTTTTCATCCGGATATCATCCTGAGTCTAATGGCCAGACAGAAAGGAAAAATCAGGATGTTGAGCAGTTCTTGCGTTGTTTTGTGGCAGACAATCAAGAGGGGTGGTCTGAGTTTCTGCCACTTGCTGAATTTGCTCTTAACAACCATACATCCTATTCTGCTGGTTGTTCGCCTTTTTTTTGTTGTACTGGGAGACATCCGCCGTTTGGGTCATTCTCCAAATTGGTATCGGCCGTGCCTGAAGAGGAGAATTTTTCTGGTGATTTGGAGAGAGTTTGTGCGTGGTAATCTTCAGGAGGCTAACAGAAAATCTAAAAGGTACTTTGATAGGAAATGGCAAGAGGTTTTTTTGCTATTGGTGACATGGTTTGGTTATCCTCTAAGAATCTGAGGTTGAGGATTCCTTCTAAAAAATTGGGTCCCAAGTTTGTAGGGCCCTTTAAGGTGCTTCAGGTTGTTAACCAATCGGCTGTTAGGTTGGAGGTTCCTACCTCCTGGAAGATTAATCCGGTGTTTCATGTTTCTCTGTTGAAAAGAGCTGATGTGTCGGATGGAGAAGCATCTGCCATTGTTCCCCCGGTGGTGGAGGACGGGAAATATGAAATTTCCCGCATCCTAAATTCTAGACGGTAAAGAGGGAGTTTGCAGTATCTCGTCGCTTGGAAGGGTTTCGGACCCGAGGATAACTCATGGGTGAGAGTGGATGATGTTTCTGCGTCCAGACTTGTCAGAGCGTTTCACAAGAGGTTTCCGGGTAAGCCTGGGCCTAGGGGATACGGAGGATCCTCCTAGAAGGGGGGGTACTGTTAGAACTCTCCTGTTAGGTTTTTTCTATCTTGCTGGTCACATGACCTTTGTTGCCTATTTAATCCTGCTCCGCCCTTCTGGCTTTGCTGGACTTCATTGTAATTTCTACTCTTAAGCTAGCCGGGTGCTTTGCTACCTTTCTACATTAGTTTTGCCTGGCCTTTTGACCTCTATGTTCTATGTTGTTTGTTTTTCTTTTTACTGCTACAACTTCTGTTAGGAGGTGTCCATCTTTTCTCCCAGTCCCTAGTTCTGGTAGGGATCCCTCTCTCGCATCTATAGGTCTTCGTACAGACTAGCTGAGGACTTTAGCGGGTCTGATCGCAGGATCAGGTTCCCCGTTACATCGTAGGGATCGAGCTTAGTTCTAACATAGGGACAGATTTCCCTTTCTTTCCTTAGTGCTTGTAGCAGAACATAACATCTCAACATCCTGTCTTACCATTTCATCATTTTCATCCTGTAAAAATCCTATAGCATCTTTGACTTTTCTTTTACTTTTGACATATCCCCAAAATCCTTTTTTGTTGCTTTTGACGTCTCTTGCAAGCCTTAATTCATTGTCAGCTTTAGATAATCTGATTTGTGCTCAGCAGGTTCTGCAGACAGTATTATATTCTTCTTTAGATATGCCTCCCTCTTTCCATTTGATAAACATTTCTTTCTTCCTTTTTAGCATGTGTTTAAGTTCTGTGTTCATCCATCCTGATTTCCTTAAATACTTCCTATTCTTCCCTCTTTTCGGAATTGTTAACGATTGTGCTTTGAGAATCTCATATTTCAATATTTCCCATCCTTCCTGAACATTTTTGTCCTCAAGGATATCCAGCCATCGATCCCTCCGATTCTCTTTCTGAGTCCCTTAAAATCTGCCTTTCTGAAATCTAACCTTGATGTCTGAGTCTTCACAGGTCTTCCTCCTCTAGTTAGCCAAAATTCTAAAATAGCATGGTCGCTACCTCCTAGGGTCCCAGCCACTCTTACCTCCTCAACCATTTCCTCCATGTTTATAAGGATTAGATCCAAGGTAGCAGATCCCTTGTTTTCTCCCCTACCTTTTGGAAGATAAAGTTGTCAGCAAAAGAGGATAAGAATTTCCTTGACCTGTTAGTTTTGCCTGAGAGAGATTCCCAACAAATGTCTGGATAGTTGAAATCTCCCATGACCACTATGTCATATTTTTTGGAGAACTTGGCCATTTGATGCATAAAGAGTTCATTCATATCTTCAGCTTGCACAGGCGGCCTGTAGTAAATGCCTACAATTGTGTCCTTTCCATTGGACTGTCCTTGTATTCTTACCCAAACAGTTTCCACAGAGCTCCCAGTCTCTGAAGCTTCAATCTCTGTGCAGATATACGCTTTTCTAACATACAATGCGACACCTCCTCCTCGTTTATCAGGTCTGTTTCTTGCAAATAAGTTGTATCCTTCTAGCCTTGTATTCCAATCATGTGTACAGTCTCACCAAGTTTCAGTGATTCCAATGACATAATATTTCTTCTCCTGCGTTAGTAGTTCCAATTCTCCTTGTTTGTTGCTCATGCTTTGTGCATTCATATAGAAACATTTTAGTTTGTGATTGGTTTCTCTTTCTTCAATATTTTTATTATTTAGATTTTGTTGTCTTTGTTCTTCCCTTTCACTTCTAATAGCAGAATTCTCAATAGTATTTGTCAGGTGTATGGCTTTTTCTGGCGTTTTGCTTCCCTTCCCACATTGTTCTAGTTTAAAGCTCTCCTGATGAGTGTAGCAAGGCGACTTCCAAATACATGTTTTCCAGTCTTCATAAGGTGCACCCCATCTCTAGCAAGTAGTCCATCGTATAGGTAATTCACTCCATGATCCAGAAATCCAAATCCTTGCTGACGGCACCATCGACATAGCCAGTTGTTCATCTGCAGAATCTTATTCCACCTCCTTGTTCCATGGTCATCCACTGGAAGGATGGAAGAGAAGACCACCTGTGTTCCCAGTTCTTTCACTTACTTACCTAAGTTTTCAAAGTCACTGAAGATGGTTTCCAGGTCGTTTCTTGCGGTGTCATTTGTCCCCACATGTATTAGCAGGAATGGGTAGTCATCTTTAGGTCTGAAGAGTCCTGATATCCTGTCAGACACATCTTTAATTTTTGCACCTGGAAGACAGCACATTTCTCTTGAGGTTAAATCCAGTCTGCAGATAGCAGCCTCTGTTCTTCTCAACAGGGAATCCCCCATGACCACAACTCTACGTTTCTTCTTCACAACGTTTTTCTTTCTCCATTCAGGAGGACTCTGAAGGTGCACAAGGTTGTTGTTTGTGGGCAGAGTCTTATCCTGATGTATTTCTTCATCGTTCTCCTGCGTAAGAGCATGGTACTGGTTCCTGAGCAGTATGGGTACTGACTGCCTCCCGATCCTCCTGCTTCTCTGGGTCACATGCTTCCATTCCTCTGTTTCTTCAGTTGCACTTCGAATTTCTTCTCTTTCTGTAACATGAAGAGATAATTCTGCTGTCTAAGAACTCTTCATCTTCCTTAATGGTTTTCAATGTAGATAACCTCTCTTCCAGATTTTGCAACTTTTCCTTCAACAGGGACACAAGCTTGCATTTCTGGCATGTGAAATTTGGCTTTTCCACTGGTAAGTCTGTGAACATGTAGCAAGAAATTGCAGCCCACCAAATGGCTCCTGGCCTCTTCCATGTTGTTATTGTTCAAGAGATATCAAAGCAGTGAAATATATGTCAGGTTTACTGATGTCCTCCTTTCAGCTGCAACGGACAAAATCCAGTGTTCTTTGAGCTCGCTGAGACCCTTCACTTATCCCAGAAGGCACTGGGAATATGCAAATCCTCTCCTCGGGACTCTTCCCCTGATTTGATTTACCTTTTTCTTTAGTTCATTCACTTTGCTTTTTTTTTAATTCATAACAAATAAATTATTAACACTTTTATTATTTAAAGCATTTTTGCTTTGCAGTATTTATTGTAGGGTATGTCAATGGAAAGTAATGACTCTTGAAAAGAATTGGAATAAAAAAACCAAAGCCCATAAATGCCAGTTCATGATAGGGTTAGAGCGTGAAGAATTTCAAATGAAAAAGCTACGCAGAATATTTTTTCACAAATTGGAGGTCAAACAAAACAGCATTACTAAAAGAGAACTAATTAAAATGTAGTTGTTCTGCTGTAATGATGAAGTGACGTTAGCAGCAAATGTCTATGCAGGACCTCAGATGTTTTATTCTCCTGCAGCCATTGAGAAGGCGTTCTTTGTGTTTCAGATTATCTGGGATATACTGCAGGGGGCACATAGCTTTCTCACTTCTGTCTCAAAGGTCAGGCAGCTCCAGTCTTTTTCTTTCATTGGAAAGAAGGAAATGTAAAATGTATTACTTATGCACATTAGAGATGCTAATGAATCATTCAACAACCATCTGTTACCGGTATCAAAAATAAACACATATCAGACATTCATGCAATTCTCCAACGACATGTCATCTCAGGTTAACTCCAGAATAGTGATGAGTGAATTTGTTTAGAAAACGATCGCCAAACACAAATTCGGCACGAATATGGCACATTCAGATTCATGATCGGAAACACGAGCAAAAATTTATAAAATAGGGAAACATCGGTAAGATTTGGCAAAAGTGTTGGAAAATTTGCGCTGCCACAAAAGGATTTTCAGCTCTTTAGCAACAATAATGGTGGTGTATCATGAGCGTTTGGCCCGTGTTTGATGGAGGGAGGGGTTTTGCAGAGCTCAGAGGCGCGACGTTCTTGTAAACAATCTTTTTTTTTCCTAACTTTATGTGTGCACATTATGGCTAGCCAATCAGGGCGCAGGAAACACCCACAATGTCCTGACACAACGGCTTGTGTCATTAGCTGCTGAAATCACATGTCCCTCAACATATATATAGCGGACATCTTGTTTTAGTGCCATTTTGACACAGTAACAGCACAGAGAGGCTGCTCCTGACCCTGGCACTATTAACAGCAAGATTTTAGCTAGTTAGTTAGGCTGTTGTATATCAGTCAGAGGGTGCGTACCCATTTGCGAGACAAAAAACGGTCCGATTTCCAGACCAAAAACACAGCTGAGTGCTATGCTAGTGTCATGCGAGTGTAATGCGATTTCCATGCAATTTTGCAGCGGAACATCCATATGACATGCGTATGCAATCCTTGTGCAATGCGATTTTAACATGACCTTTTACATACAGTTTTCTCTATTGTAAAAGCTCGTGTTAAAATCGCATTTTAAAACAAAACTGTACACATTTTAAAACCAAATAATCTTCAAAACATACACATATATATATGTAGATAGATAGATATCAAGCTGGCAGATGCAGCGTACAGTATAGAATGGAATGGGTTAGAATAGAATAGAACCCTAACCCTAACAGTAACCCTAACTTTAGCCTAACAGTAACCCTAACCCTAACAATAACCCTAACTTTAGCCTAACTGTAACCCTAACTTTAGCCTAACTGTAACCCTAACCCTAACAGTAATCCTAACTTTAGCCTAACAGAAACCCTAACAGTAACCCTAACTTTAGCCTAACAGTAACCCTAACCCTAACAGTACCCTGACTTTAGCCCCAACACTATCCCTAACTATAGCACTAACTCTAACTATAGCACTAACCCTAACCTGCCTCAGGCTACTTTCACACTTGCGTTTTTTAGCGCTGCGTATCGAGCGCACATGAAACGCATGAAAAATCCCCGTGCAAACGAGTGTAATCGCTGCGATATTTTGCAGTCGAATAGTGCGCATTGCTTTGGAAAAACGCAGCGATTGTAAGCGATTGTATGCGATTTAAAGCGTTTTTGTATGCGTTTGCGTTTTTTCTGGGCAAAACACATGATGAAAATCCTTGAAAAATTCTTGCAACAGAACCCACCAATGGGACACCAGTGGGCGTGTCTCATTGAAAATCTTTATATAGAGCCTGTTCACAGCCCTTTTTTTACATTTGCTTGCATTTGCCTTGATGAACATGGATCAGCTTATGCAGACTTTCTTCTTCAACCTTGATGTGGACATGGCTATGGCACAGTCTTATGCCATTGCTTGCCATGAACAAAGGAAGAGAGATAGCCAGCGGAGACGGCAGCGGCGGCATTTGTGGGTACATCCCATTGTTGAACTCCGGGAGAGCCGTGGAGCGTATCACACCCTCTACAGTGAGCTGCAGTCAAACCCGGAGAAATTTAACGACTACACCCGGATGTCACAACAATCCTTCATGGATTTACTTGCTCGGGTACAACAATTAATAAGGAGACAGGACACCCAGCTCCGTCGGGCGATTCCTCCAGAGGAATGACTCCTGGTGACATTACGGTATGTATTATTGATAAACAAATGCCTGCATCATTGTATTACTAATGCCATGTACTATTACAAAGATGACAGAATTATTGTTCTGCCAGCTAGTAAACAAAGACCTGCATAATTATTTTTATGCCATTTTTTGGTTTATTAATGTTTTACAAAAACATATACAATAATAATTTTTTTGTTCTTTCTATAGATTCCTTGCTACTGGAGAGAGCCTCTCTTCACTTCACTTCCAGTACCGGATTGGTATCTCCACGTTGTCAGGAATTGTTGTTGACACCTGCCGGGCATTGTGGACTGTTCTCTGTCCGGAATTTATGCCCCTACCCACCACCGAAAAGTGGCTAGAAATAGCAGAAAAATTCTGGACAACATGCAATTTCCCCAACTGTTTGGGAGCAGTTGATGGGAAACACATCCGCATCATCAAACCTAAAAGAACAGGCTCGGAGTACTACAATTACAAGAAGTACTATTCTACAGTTCTCATGGCCATTGCGGATGCAGACTGTATGTTTGTTGCCGTGGACATTGGGGCATTTGGCCGTGGGAATGACTCACAGGCGTTTAAGAACTCGGACATGGGACGGAGGTTGTATGGAAACCAGTTTAATTTCCCCATGCCACGGCCTCTTCCCCACACCGAAAGTCCAGCAATGCCATTTGTAATGGTTGGGGATGAGGCATTCCAGATGAGCCAACACCTACTTAAACCCTACTCCAGCCGGGACTTGGACCACAACAAAAAAATTTTCAATTACAGGCTGACCAGGGCAAGAAGAACTGTAGAGTGTGCCTTCGGTATACTGGTTTCCAGTGGCGCATTCTGGGCACAGCCATTCATCTGAAAGTGCAAACAGTGGATGAAGTTGTGAAGGCCTGTGTGGTGCTACATAACTTTGTCATGGCGAAAGAGCACCCAAACTTTGAACTTGATGATGCAGCTCCTAACCCATTGCCTGAGTTCACTCAGCACCCTCTCAGGTCTTCTGTTGAAGTAGGCCAAATGAGAGACCAATTTGCGGCCTACTTCATCTCAGATGTAGGACGGGTGGATTGGCAAGAACAAATGGTGTAAAATAATGTTCTTGTCTGTATGTTAATCAAAATTTTTTTTTTTTTATTTAAATAAAATACCTCTGTTTATACCTGTACCACGTGCAGTCTGTTTTTAAATTAAAAAACAATTATGAAATGGCCAGGTTTACCAGTGAATTCATGATGCATATTTTTGGGTGCATCATGAATTTATTTGTAATCCTGACTATGTAGTTAAATATACATACACACAAGTTGTATGACCTTTATTTAACACAACAATTATTTGTGTCACTGTGACTTGATTTGGAACGCAGAGATAATAAAGATTATACATCTTGTTCTATACCAATGCCTGGTGGCATGCTGAAGTGGTGATGCCCCAAATAACGCATCGTCACTTCAGAATCTATCAGGCCTGGGCAGGTGAGTGCACATGACTTCTAAACAGCAGCATCGCTACAGTATGCTTAAAATAAAAGCAGACTGAAGCAACGCTGCTGGTTAAAACTCATGTCTATTCACCTGCCCAGGTGTGATAGTAATGATACAAGGCTGGGCAGGTGAGTACACATGAGTTATAAACAGCAGCATCACTACAGTATGCTTGAAATATATGCATACTGAAGCAACGCATCTGGTTAAAACTCATGTCTATTCACCTGGCCAGGTGTGATAGTAATGATACAAGGTCAGGGTATTGTACATATAAAGTGTATTTTCACCATCATCTCCTCTGTTTCTTCAACACACACTGAATAGAGGATGTGCTCAATTACAAGCTATATCTAGAATCCCTGGCCTTGTATCACAAAGTGAAATAATGTCAAAAACACACCACACTCATTTAATTTTTTAGTATATCTGGCAAGGTTAAATAGATATGCCTTGCACTCAACACCATCCTCTATTCAGTCTGTGCAATATTAGCAGACAGACAGACTGTTGGTGCAAAAAAAGGAATATATTTGTGTTTTGGACTAAACATATCTCCATGAAGTACACAAACTTGTGTCATTCCTGTAGTTATGTGTAGTCAAAAACGCAAAGTGTACATCGCAGTGTGTGTACGTCGCAGTGTGTAGGTGGCGAAATAAACACAAAGCAAACCAAAATTACTAAAAGAAGATTGGCACATTTATTTTGTACAACAGGAAAACAACATTTGAATTGGCAATGATTTTTTTGATTACATTTGTATAGATCACATTATAATTTTTTTTTATTAAAAAAAGAAAATATTTCTATTCACACAAAGGTTTTTGATAGATCACATTAGTACAATTTGTGTCCAACATGAGCATGGTATTGTCACTGCCCCAGAAGTAATAGAAAAAGAAGATTAGTACAATGTTTGTACAAGATGCAATTGGTAGTCACTGCCCCAGTAGTAATAGAAAAAACAGATTAGTACAATGTTTGTCCAAGATGCAATTGGTAGTCACTGCCCCAGTAGTAATAGAAAAATCAGATTAGTACAATGTTTGTACAAGATGCAATTGGTAGTAACTGGCCCAGTAGTAATAGAAATTACAGATTAGTACAATGTTTGTCCAAGATGCAATTGGTAGTCACTGCCCCAGTAGTAATAGAAAAAACAGATTATTACAATGTTTGTCCAAGATGCCATTGGTAGTCACTGCCCCAGTAGTAATAGAAAAAACAGATTAGTACAATGTTTGTCCAAGATGCAATTGGTAGTCACTGCCCCAGTAGTAATAGAAAAATCAGATTAGTACAATGTTTGTACAAGATGCAATTGGTAGTCACTGCCCCAGTAGTAATAGAAAAATCAGATTAGTACAATGTTTGTACAAGATGCCATTGGTAGTCACTGCCCCAGTAGTAATAGAAAAATCAGATTAGTACAATGTTTGTCCAAGATGCAATTTGTAGTCACTGCCCCAGTAGTAATAGAAAAATCAGAGTAGTACAATGTTTGAACAAGATGCAATTGGTAGTCACTGCCCCAGTAGTAATAGAAAAAACAGATTAGTACAATGTTTGTTCAAGATGCAATTGGTAGTCACTGCCCCAGTAGTAATAGAAAAATAAGATTAGTACAATGTTTGTACAAGATGCAATTGGTAGTCACTGCCCCAGTAGTAATAGAAAAATCAGATTATTACAATGTTTGTACAAGATGCCATTGGTAGTCACTGCCCCAGTAGTAATAGAAAAATCAGATTATTACAATGTTTGTACAAGATGCCATTGGTAGTCACTGCCCCAGTAGTAATAGAAAAATCAGATTAGTACAATGTTTTTCCAAGATGCAATTGGTAGTCACTGCCCCAGTAGTAATAGAAAAATCAGATTAGTACAATGTTTGTACAAGATGCAATTGGTTGTCACTGCCCCAGTAGTAATAGAAAAAACAGATTAGTACAATGTTTGTCCAAGATGCAATTGGTAGTCACTACCCCAGTAGTAATAGAAAAATCAGATTAGTACAATGTTTGTACAAGATGCAATTGGTAGTCACTGCCCCAGTAATAATAGAAAAATCTGATTATTACAATGTTTGTACAAGATGCCATTGGTAGTCACTGCCCCAGTAGTAATAGAAAAATCAGATTAGTACAATGTTTGTCCAAGATGCAATTGGTAGTCACTGCCCCAGTAGTAATAGAAAAATCAGATTAGTACAATGTTTGTACAAGATGCAATTGGTAGTCACTGCCCCAGTAGTAATAGAAAAATCAGATTAGTACAATGTTTGTCCAAGATGCAATTGGTAGTCACTGCCCCAGTAGTAATAGAAAAATCAGATTAGTACAATGTTTGTACAAGATGCAATTGGTAGTCACTGCCCCAGTAGTAATAGAAAAAGGAGATTAGTACAATGTTTGTACAAGATGCAATTGGTAGTCACTGCCCCAGTAGTAATAGAAAAATCAGATTATTACAATGTGTGTACAAGATGCCATATGTATCGTCACTGCCACAGAAGTTGTATAGAAATGTGCTTTTTTATTACAAATTTTTATTGCTACTGACATTTTGGTGGTGATTTCGATACTCTGGGGGTGTGCAGAGATGAAGAGCGGCTGGAAACCGATGAAGGGGTTCGAGGGAAGGGGCAACAAAAGTAGTGGGTGAAGGAAGATCACACATCAAATGAGAGGCACTTTGAGACACATTAGGAGGAGAGGGTGGATGGACAAACAAAGATTTTTTTTTTTCTTCTTGGGGACAGGAGTACCATGCATGAACCGACTTCTCTGTGTCCGCCTTGAGCTGGTTGACCTTGGCCTTGAAACAAAAAAGACTGAATGTGGGTCACCGCTCTCATGCTCGGTGGTGGCAGTGGCGGTGGAAGTGTTGGCAGTGCTCGGAGTAACAAAAGGGTTGGCGGTGTTCCAAGGAGAAGTGGGTGCCCTTGAAATGGATTGTTGCTGACTGGTGGCGGTACTCATAGGATCAGTGGGTGCTGTGGCGGTAAATTGTTGACTGGTGGCGGTACTCCTAGAAGGAGAAGTGGGTGCCCTTGAAATGGATTGTTGCTGACTGGTGACGGTACTCATAGGATCAGTGGGTGCTGTGGCGGGAAATTGTTGACTGGTGGCGGTACTCCTAGAAGGAGAAGTGGGTGTGTTGGCCCAAGCAGGTACTGCGCTAGCTTGAGTCCATGACTGTGGACCAGTGTCTGTGGTGGTGTTGCTCCACACAGGAGCAGCGCTTGACATGGTGGTGGCGACGGTGGAGTGTCCAACAGTACTGGGACTTGTGGTGGTGTAGTGGTGACTCGGAATGCTGGTGGCCGTGCAGTGGTATGCAGCAGAAGTCGGTAGTGATGTGTGGCGAATCAGTGGTGGCACTGTTGGATATGCAACCACTGACTGCTGCACGTACCGATTCTGCTGCATAGCCTGCAAGTAAGCATTGTTGCAGGCCTGCATCACACTCAGCTGTTGCTCAGGAGTAAGGTGTTCCGCCATGCCCCGTTCTATTTTACTGAAAAAATGGTGCGCTGGTCTGTTGAGGTCGGCCTCCAGGCGATCAAGACGCTGTTCGACACTGTTGAAACGGTGATCCATGTGGGTAAAACCACGTTCCATCAGTGAAAAACCGCTTCCAACTCTGCCTCCAAGCGTCTTGATATTGCCTTGAAAGGACTCGCTCAAGTGAACAAACTCGGGCAAGACATTCCTCTCCATGGCCCTCTGCCGCTGGCGGGAATTGCCCGCATAACCAGTGGCAGAGACCTGGGAGAGGGGAACACCTGATGGACCAGCTTCCTGGTCACCAGCTGTCCGTGTTGCTGACCTGCAAGTTGCTTCCAGGCTGTCGGATGGCTGGGACGAGTCCAAGGTTGTCCGAGGAAGGACCGCTTCAGGGACAGGCTGCATGGTGCTGCTCCAGGTGCTGTGGAAAGAAAAACAAAACATTACTATAATCCATGAACAAGAAGCATCAGCTGTAGAAAAGAAAATAAAGAAAAAACTTAAAAAAAAAAAAAAAAAAAAACGAAAAAACTTACGCTCTGCTAGCAAGGACCGGTCTCAGGAACGCCAACTCGCGATAATAGCGATATTTATTTCTGGGCCTTGCTGCAGAACCACTGCGAACCTGTCCCTCTGCTCGAACATCAGTGTTGAAGCGGTCCTTCATCGAGCGCCATCGTGTGCGGATTTTGTTCACTGTTGATCAAAAAAAAAAAAAATTTATACAATGGAGTCTGTGCAAAATCACTCTCAACACACATACCTGAATGAAAATTTAAAACTGTTAATCCAGCATTATAAAAAGCTCAAGAATTCACATGTCAGTGACTGTTGAACCACATGACACTGTTATGTTTGCTGTTAGAATATATCTGGCAGCAAAAACAACCTTAACATGAGGAACAAGAGTGACTAGACAATAAAAAAATGAATATAAAGCACAACACATAGCTCAAGAATCCACATGTCATTGACTATTGAACCATTTTGCACTGTTGGGTTTGCTGGCAGAATATATCTGCCAGTAAACCCATCAGTGGCCTCAGGAACAACAGTGAGTGCAGCATAAAAATAAACACTAGAATGCAGAACACATTGCAATAGCATACACAGAGCAGTCAGTGTTGAACCAGAGGGCACTGTTGGGTTTGCTGGCAGAATATATCTGCCAGTAAACCCATCAGTGGCCTCAGGAACAACAGTGAGTGCAGCATAAAAACAAACACTAGAATGCAGAACACATTGCAATAGCATACACAGGGCAGTCAGTGTTGAACCAGTTTGCACTGTTGGGTTTGCTGGCAGAATATATCTGCCAGTAAACCCATCAGTGGCCTCAGGAACAACAGTGAGTGCAGCATAAAAACAAACACTAGAATGCAGAACACATTGCAATAGCATACACAGGGCAGTCAGTGTTGAACCAGTTTGCACTGTTGGGTTTGCTGGCAGAATATATCTGCCAATAAACCCATCAGTGTCCTCAGGAACAACAGTGAGTGCAGCATAAAAACAAACACTAGAATGCAGAACACATTGCAATAGCATACACAGGGCAGTCAGTGTTGAACCAGAGGGCACTGTTGGGTTTGCTGGCAGAATATATCTGCCAGTAAACCCATCAGTGGCCTCAGGAACAACAGTGAGTGCAGCATAAAAACAAACACTAGAATGCAGAACACATTGCAATAGCATACACAGGGCAGTCAGTGTTGAACCAGTTTGCACTGTTGGGTTTGCTGGCAGAATATATCTGCCAGTAAACCCATCAGTGGCCTCAGGAACAACAGTGAGTGCAGCATAAAAACAAACACTAGAATGCAGAACACATTGCAATAGCATACACAGGGCAGTCAGTGTTGAACCAGTTTGCACTGTTGGGTTTGCTGGCAGAATATATCTGCCAGTAAACCCATCAGTGGCCTCAGGAACAACAGTGAGTGCAGCATAAAAACAAACACTAGAATGCAGAACACATTGCAATAGCATACACAGGGCAGTCAGTGTTGAACCAGAGGGCACTGTTGGGTTTGCTGGCAGAATATATCTGCCAGTAAACCCATCAGTGGCCTCAGGAACAACAGTGAGTGCAGCATAAAAACAAACACTAGAATGCAGAACACATTGCAATAGCATACACAGGGCAGTCAGTGTTGAACCAGAGGGCACTGTTGGGTTTGCTGGCAGAATATATCTGCCGGTAAACCCATCAGTGGCCTCAGGAACAACAGTGAGTGCAGCATTACAGAGAATGAAAATACTTACTAAACGCCTTTTTGAGGTTTGGAGAGGCGCTGTCCCAGCCATCCATCAACGCTGCGGCCACCTCGTTTCATAGCCGCCGGGTCACCACATTGTCCTTGTACTGCGGATCACGGCTGTCCCACAACGGGACACGCTCATGGACCTGGCAGATGAGGGCCTCATTATCCACATACAGGTCGTCGTCCCGTTGTGGAACCTAGAAGAAACAAAATAAAAATTACAATCTTGTATTTTTTTTACAAAGAAAAGAACAATAGGAGTAGAAAAGAAATAGACATTCAAAGGCTATATACTTACATTCTGTCTCGCCACCGGGACTTGACTCGGCTGCGACTGCTCCTGCTGAGACTCCTCAATGCCTGTGTCCGATGATGATGTCTGAAAAAGAAACACAAATTTTAGCCATTTGTAGATTCAGCAGCTATACTTACCCAAAGGCAGGAAGATACTCACATCATGCTCTGCTTCGGCCAGTTCTTGCCGGGATGGTGAATATTCTGATCCAGAAGACATGCTGCAAAAAAAATAAAAAATTACATGAGCACATATTACATTATAAGGACAGCCTGTCATTTGTTTAAAGAATACTCACATTCTTGCACTTTGGATCGGTCTTGAGTCCAGGCACAGTGTCTCCAGGCAATATCCAGGCTGTTGTGGTCCAAGATGGATCTTGCAGTCTCCAGGTCCAGTCTCCAGGCAGTGTGGTATGGTGCACGCTGTTTGCAGGCCTTTTTATAGAGATACAGGCTGTATCTTCAGGTCTTATCAGCATGCAGTCTCCAGGCAGTCTGAGTAGGGGTCTGTGTGGCACTGACACCTTCCTTATCTATACTCATTTTATCTAGACTCCTCAGAAACAATGTATCTTGTCTAGGGGGTAATTTGACAAGTGTCTAGACATTGTTTAACAAAATATCGCGTGCGCGCACAAGCGCTGACAAGCGCACAGCCACACGCACGCCAGCGCCCACATAGACGGCAATGATATTTTTCTGCGCATAGCGTGCGCGCACTTGCGCACGCGCATTTTTAAATTGTTGTGATGAAAAAAAAATGCAACATGTAGCGTCTAGCGCGTCTGGGCACACACTTGGAAAATGCGCTGCGCACGCAAAACGCTAATGAGCGCGTGCAAGCGCAAGACACTGCGCCCGCCATGTTAATGATAGGGGAACATTGCGCATGCGACCAATAGCGCTAAAAAACGCAAGTGTGAAAGTAGCCTTATCTGTTTTTTTACTATATAACAAGATCGCTGACTGACACAGCTGTTGCCAGCAGCACTTGTCACACTGTTTCTCCTCTAATCTCTCACTGACAGGAGATCAGAGGAGAAACAGCGTTATTATGAGGCAGATCGCCAGGAAAGTTCGTTGCTACAACAAACTTTCCCAGCAATTGTCTCATTGTCTGCTGTGACACTGACGTCATCGGGACCTGAACCAATCAGGTCTCGATGAGGTTCGGTGTCACAGGAAGAGATGTGGTCGGGAATCCCCTCATTATAAGCTACAAGGTGGTCCCGAGCAGCACAAAACCGTAAAACCGTAGACAAATGTCGGCTCTGCACAAAGCCCTGCTTGCCCCAATGTTTATCTACCGTCGGCGGTCATGAATTGGCTAATGTTTTCTGATGGGGCCATGCATACCAGGATGGGGGTGGGGGCCAATCATACCAGGTTAAGGATGGGGCCCTGCATACCAGGATAGGGTGGGCCATACATACTAGGATGAGATGGGGTTTTGTGGTTTTTTATATTGTCTGTTGATGGGGTTAATGTGTGTTTTTTAACTTATAGTAATAAAAGTTACATTTTATCCTTGAGCTTACTACCTCAGTTTATTATTTCTGGATATTTCCCGCTTATTTGCAACTATTCTAACCTGTCAGTGTGATTTTACTATATGTGGCACATGAATTGCCGGCTTTTCAAAGAGCACCGGTGCGTAAAAATCGGACAGCACTCGCATGGTCTGAGTGCTGTGCGATTTTTTTTCTTGCACCCATAGGCTTGCATTGGCGGGTCTTGGCCGCATGCTGCGATTTTACACAAACGCTGAAAACGCCCTATAAAATAAACGGTGATGTGAGCTGCCTTATAGATTAACACTGGGCTGAGTGCTATGCGATGTTTTCTCTCATAGCACTTGCCCGTATTCTACGGTAGTGTGATGCCGGCCTTACACACAGAATCTATGTCTTTCATGGTCTTCCCTTTATTACCAGCTAAAGTTGTGTTGAGTATACCCTGGTTAGTAAAACACAATCCTTCCATCGATTGGGAGAGTCACGAGGTAAAGTCTTGAGGGGAATTTTTGTTTTTCCAATTGTTTGTCTAAATTTCTGACATGTATAAGATCTCTTCTTCTAGATTTTATTCGGGATATTGAAGATTTTTTTGTGAGACTGAATGTGAAGTTTCTCCACTGCATAGGTCATATGACTGTGCTATCAAATTTATCCCAGGGGCCAATTGCCTAAATTTCATCTGTTTAATCTCTCTCTTCTGGAGAGAGATGCTTTGTAAAAGTACATTCGAAAGAGTTTCTCCAAGGATCACATAAGGCCTTCCACCTCACAAGTCACTGTTGGATTTTTCTTTGAAGAAAAAAGATGGAGATTTGTGTCCTTGTTTGGATTTTAGAGAGATTAATAAGATTACTGTACGTAACCCATACCCGTTATCTCTTATTCCTGATCTGTTTAATCAACTAGCGGGGGCCAAGTGGTTTTCTAAACTGGATCTGAGGGGGGCATATAACCTTATAAGTGTTCATCAAGGTCATGAGTGGAAGACTGACTTAAATACTCCCAAGGGTCCCTTTGAGAATTTGGTGTTGCCATTTGGTTTGACCAATGCACCTGCTGTATTTCAGAACTTCATAAATGATATTTTTGTCAAACTTCTTCCTGATATGACTTAAAAGGTGCTGACTTTACCTCCTGGTCTGATGCTTTTGCTGCTCTCAAGTTAGCCTTTTCAAAACCAGTCAACCCGCTGTTAATTTGCCTTTTGTGGCTGAGGTAGACGCCTCTTCTGTAGGGATGCGTGCAGTTCTTTCACAGAAGAAGGACAGTTACTTTCATCCTTTGCTTGTGAGAATATCCATGAGAAAAAAGCACAAGTTCAACTGTGATTGGGATCAGGAACTCTTGGTGGTTAAGAGAGCTTTTGAGGAATTGAGACATTGGTTGGAGGGGGCTTTGCATAGAGAAATGGACTTTATCGATCACAAAAATTTACTGCATGTTGGTGCTGCTAAGCGCCCGAATACTAGACAGTCCCGGTGGGCTCTCTTTTTTGTTCGGTCTGAATTCTCTGTGACTTATCCCCCTAGTACTCAGAATGTTAAGGCAGATGCCTTAAGATGTAATTTTATTTCGGAGTTGAGATACGAAAGTCCAGTCAAAATTCTTAATGAAGGGCATGGTGGCTGCTTTGGATATCAATCTCAGACAGCAAATTATGGAGGGTCAGGATTGTGCACCGGAGGGCTTGCCACCCGTCAAATGTTTTTTGCCTTCGTAGCTTTGCACAGATATTCTTAATGTAGTACATGAATCTATGTGCAGGATTTGCTCGAGGCCTAAAGCCCCTCGCCTGGCCCCGGCAGGGTTTATTTTGCCTAATGAGGTTTCATCTTGACCTTAGACCCACTTGTCTATGGATTATGTCACAGATTTGCCTAATTCTGGTGGTAATACTGGGGTGTGGGTGGTGGTTGACCGTTTTAGGAAGATGGTTCACTTGGTTCCTCTATCAAAATTGCCTACAGCTAAAGGCTTAGCTACTTTGTTTATCTCCCACATCGTTAAACTATATGGCATTCCGAAAAACATTATTTCCAATAGAGGGGTTCAGTTTGTGGCTAACTTTTGCTCTAGGATGGGAATTAAGATTTTGTTCTCCTCAGGTTATCATCCTGGGACTAATGGTCTGACAGAGAGAATGAACCAGGAATTGAAACAATATTTAAGATGTTTTGTCTCATCTAATCAAGAGCATTGTGTGGATTTTCATCCTCTGGCTGAGTTCACACTCAATAACCACACCTCTACTGCTACCTATACATCGCCTTTTTCTTGCTGTGGGGTTTTCATCTGGTTTTTGGAGATATTTTTATTCTACAGTCTGCAGTTCCAGAGGAGGAAATATATTCTTTTCATTTGGTTAAGGTTTGTAGAGAAGTTAAAAGAGTTCTTTAGATAATTTGGATCGGACCAAGAAAACTGCCAACAGCAGATGTAGGAGAGCTTCTGTCTTTCAGGTGGGAGATTTTATCTTGTTATCCTCTAAAAAACCCTGTCTTAAAGTTCAAGCCAGAAAATTTGCTCCTAAATTTGTTGGACCAAATAATACAATCAAGCTCCAACTCCCTGTTGCATGGAGGGTTAATAAATCCATCCATGACTCTCTTCTTAAAAAGTTTGAAGGGCCGCTGGGTCCACAGGATAGTATTGAGGTAGACTTGGAGGAAGACAAGAAGTATGAGGGGGAACGAGTCTTGAAATCCAAACGTGTAAGGCCTCTTTCACACTTCAGTTGTGCGACGTCAGTCAAAATCCGCCAAAGTGTGAAAAAAGCGGATCCGCCATTTTTTTTTGGCGGATCCGCTTTTTTTCCCATTGACTTGCATTAGTGGCGGATTTTGACGGATGGTCGTCCGTTAGGTCAGTTTTTTGACGGATCCACCAAAATTTGGCATCCGCCGTTTTTGAAAAATGTCCAATGCAACGTTTTTTCTGTCCGCCAAAATGGCGGATTATGGCGGATCCGTCTAAAAACGGATCTAACGGACAACCATCCGCCAGTGGATCCGTTGCTCTCATTGAAAATCCATTCAAAATGCCCAGAATACTGTCCGGGGTCTGTCTCTCTCCTCCGCCCGGACATACGTACCTGCATTTTCCGGGATATATTCCGGGTTGAAAAGTTCATAGCGGATAAGTAAAAAAACGGATCCGTTTGCATCCGTTTTTCACCTTTTCTAGCGGATCCGCTATTTTCACACTTTGGCGGATTTTAACTGACGCCGAAAGACTGAAGTGTGAAAGAGGCCTAAGAAGGTGACTTTCGTATCTGGTTAAGTGGAAGGGTTTAAGTCTGGAGGATAACTTCTGGGTGGATACTAAAGACCTACATGTCCATCATCTTGTGATTTTGTTCTTTCTGAGGCAACAGCAGTTGTAGATCTCGGTTGATCCAGTGGCCCCTCCTTGAATGCTTCTCGATTCGAATCTTTGATTCTGTGTTCTGTGGTCGTCGTCTCTTTCCACTGAGCCACAACAGACATACCTTTTCTTTGGGTGTTTAGTTCTATTATCTTTGTTTCTGTCGGTTTTGGGCAATCAGTGTTTTTAATTTACTCTGTTTGTCTGTACTATCACCTTTCGTGTGCAGCTTTAAATACCTTCCCCTACTGGTGTTTCCTGATGGTGATAGACTTTGTTGGATTCATTCACTTTGCTGTAGTTTGTGTTGGTTGCAGTTGTTTTGTGTGTGATACCTTTAGTCCTCAGGGAACTGCTACTCAACAGTTCATCTATCATTGAGTGCACAGGATCCCACAATCCAGAGGGAAACAGTTCATGTAGATAAAGAAGAAATGGACCCAGCACCTCTGTTAAAATCCCTGACTTTATTTCATATTTTAAAATATAGTTTCAGGGTAAAGTTCACACTTGACATGGATTATGTGTCATATCGAGGAGACAGTCCCATGAGAAATTCAAAAACAGGGTGTACGCGTTTCGAAGCGATGCTTCTTAATCATAACCAGTGTAGACAGTTCAGGGGGTTTAGCTCCGGGATCGCCGTCTCGGGTAGACGGAGTGGCATAGAAAAGTTCAAGCACAGACAGCAGTACTGGTGAAAACTGGCCGCAACCAGTTTTTATGAAATCCACAGCAACAAACATAAACCAAATCATAAAACAAAGTCCTAAGCCTGGCAGGCTGCTAGCTAGACACAGTTAGTTCCCTCACTACCGTCGTCTAGGCTCTAACAGCCTGGCCAAAACAACACAGATATTGTAATTACCAGCGCTTGGCTTCCAGGAGACTCCAGCAGTGTCTGAAGCCAGATTCAGACTGAGAGCCCCCTCTGTCTAGCTCAACCACCTACTTCTGGCTGTTTAATTAGACAGCTGAGTGCACTCCGGGTTGGGCTGCAAGCCTGTACTGGATGGGGAGTGGAGTGAACGTCGCACTGCCAACCTACCTTCACTCCTACATTCCTCATGTCACCCAGCTAAGAAACCTGGGCGAAATGTACACTCCGTCCAGTACGCACCCCTTCACTGTCTCACATATCCCCCCCCTCTTCTCCAGACCGGAGGGCTGGTCAACAACTCCAAAGAGACAGTGAACTCTGGACAAGGCATCGGCATAACTTCCTAGGCCTATGCTCTACCGAGAAATTGAATTCTTGAAGCGAAAGGAACCACCTTGTCACCCTGGCGTTCCTTTCCTTGTTCTCCTTCATCCATGCCAGAGGAGCATGGTCTGACTGCAATTTAAATTTCCTGCCCAAGAGGGAATAACGTAGCGAGTCGAGCGCCCATTTGATTGCGAGGCACTCTCGCTCCAGAATGGCATAATTTTGTTCAGCCGGTGTCAGTTTTCGACTCAGATACATGACCGGGTGCTCCTCACCCTTCACGACCTGCGACAAAACCGCCCTTAACCCCACATTAGAGGCATCAGTTTCAACAAGAAACTCCTCCCTGAAATTAGGGGTGACCAGAACTGGGCTTTGACATAAAGCCATTTTCAAAGACTGAAATGCTTTTTCTGCCTCCGGATTCCAAACTACCATTTTTGACTTCCCACCCTTTGTCAGGTCGGTCAACGAGGCAGCAATGGAGGCAAAATTTTGTACAAATCTGCGATAGTACCCAGTGATGCCCAGAAACGCTTTGATCTGTCATTTTGTGAGGGGTGTAGGCCAGTTCTGAATTGCCTCTACCTTATTGTCTTGGGGCTTAATCAGCCCCCTGCCAATGACGTAGCCCAGGTACTTGGCCTCTTCTAGGCCAATTGCACATTTCTCTGGGTTTATGTTCAGCCCAGCTCCGCCTATCGAGTCTAAGACGGCTTGTACCTTAGCGAGGTGGCTCTCCCAATCGGAACTGAAAATTACCACATCATCCAGGTAGGCAGCCGCATAGGCTTGATGCGGGCGCAGGATCAGGTCCATAAGCCTCTGAAAGGTAGCCGGGGCTCCATGCAAGCCGAATGGCATCACAAGGTACTGAAACAAGCCGTCGGGGGTTGCAAAGGCCGTTTTTTTCTTTTGCCTCCTCAGACAGGGGTATCTGCCAGTATCCTTTTGTCAGATCGAGGGTTGTAATATAACGGGCGCCCCCTAACCTCTCGATTAGTTCGTCTACCCGGGGCATAGGGTAGGCATCAAACTTTGACACGTCGTTCAACTTTCTAAAATCATTGCAGAACCTCCAGGTTCCATTAGGTTTTGGGATCAGGACAATCGGGCTACACCACTCGCTTTGGGCCTCCTCAATGACCCCTAGGGCTAGCATCCGTTTGATCTCAGTGGAGACTATCTCTCTACGGGCTTCCGGAATCCTGTATGGCTTCAGCTTGACCTTAGTGCCGGGTTCGGTCTCGATATGGTGCTTCACGAGACAAGTCCGGCCGGGCAAGTCTGAAAACCTCTGCTGATTTTTCTGCAGAAACTCCCGTACTTTCTGTTTTTGGTGTACTGACAACGTCTCACCCACTATCACAGGAGGTATAGGTGGTTTTAACCCTTTTTCTAATTCACCCGAGGCCAATAATGACTCTCTGTCCCTCCAGGGCTTGATCAGGTTGATATGATAGACCTGGTAGGGCTTCCGTCTCCCTGGCTGGTGTACCTTGTAGGTGACCTCGCTCACTTTCTGTACTATCTCGTACGGTCCATGCCACTTGGCCAAAAACTTACTTTCCACCATGGGGATTAAGATCAGGACCCAATCCCCGGGTTGAATGTCCTAACTTTTGCTGACCGATTATATATTTTGCTTTGAGCTTCTTGGGCTCTCTGCAGGTGATCCTTAACCAATGGTATAACCTTAGCAATTCTATCCTGCATCTGGGCAATATGCTCTATAACACTCTTGTATGGGGTTGCCTCGGTCTCCCATACTTCCTTGGCTATATCTAGTAAGCCGCGCGGGTGCCGACCATATACCAACTCAAAGGAAGAAAACCCAGTAGAGGCTTGGGGCACCTCTCTGACCGAAAACATTAGGTAGAGTAACAGGTAGCCCCAATCCCGACCATCTTTCTCCACTGCTTTCTTTAACATATGTTTTAACGTTTTATTAAAACGTTCAACCAGTCCATCCGTCTGTGGATGATACACGGATGTTCGAATGTGCGAGATTTTAAGCAACTTACACAGCTCCTTCATCACCTTGGACATAAAAGGTGTGCCTTGGTCCGTGAGGATCTCTTTAGGGATTCCTGTCCTGGAAAACATATGAAAAAGTTCCCGTGCAATATTTTTGGACGCCATATTTCTTAAAGGGACAGCCTCGGGGTACCAGGTTGAATAATCAAGTACCACTAGTATGTATTGGTGCCCCCTGGCTGATTTCTCAATAGGACCTACCAAGTCCATCGCTACTCTTTCAAATGGTATCTCTATAACCGGCAGCGGGACTAATGGTCTGCGGAAGTGGGAAACCGGAGCATTTATCTGACACGTGGGGCAGGACTTGCAATAATCCCCACATCTCGATAAACAGCTGGCCAGTAAAACCTCTGGAGGATTCTTTCCTGGGTCTTGTCCATCCCCAGGTGCCCACCAAGCACGTGGTTATGTGACAAACCTGGCACCATACTTCTATATGGTTTAGGTAACAGGAGCTGATTCACGACCTCTCCATTGACCTTAGTGACCTTATATAGCAGGTCATTGTTCATGGCAAAATGGGGAAATCGTTTATCAGATCCGGGCTCTTGTGGGATCTCATTCAGAACAGTTATACTTTCCCTGGCATGTTTAAGAGTGGGGTCTCGCAACTGCTCACTCCCAAAATTGCCACGGGACACAGGTAGGTCAGGGACATTCTGTTCCAGAGAACCATTATCCCCCTCCCCCAACATCACCTGAAATGGAAATTCATCATTATCATTATCATCATCATCTAAGTTCAACAACACACTAGCATTGTGGTCCGCCCCTATGCACCGCGCAACCTCAGTAGGAGCTTCATTACACTGTCCGGTATAACCGTTTTTTCCCCAAAGACCCCAAAACAGGGGAAAGTCACGACCCAATATGACGGGGTGCATCAGGTTCTTCACTACCCCCACTTCATACGAGATCTCCCCGAGTTTTGTGACGAAGTCCACGGGAGTCACCGGGTAGACTTTGGTATCTCCATGGATGCACACCACGCTCAGGTGTTTATCGGGGATGAAGTCCCTATCAGCCAGGCTGGCATGTACCAGAGTCACTCGACTCCCTGAGTCTATAAGGGCTTGTACGGGGCAGCAATTTATAACTACCTGGGACACCTGTGGGCCATTCTCCTCGGCTGGCGTTGCCACGCACACTGGTTCCGCGAGGAGAGAGAGAGATCTTCCAGCATCACAGTCCATAGGTTCCCCCACTAGTGGACAGTTGGCTGAAATATGACTCGGTTCACGGCATCTCCAACACTGTCATGTATAGTGTACAGTTCCTATAGCGTCTTGTGCTTGGGTGCGAGGAAAACACATGAGACATAGGTTGATATGAAATGACTTGTATTACTTCATACAAGCATGCAGAAAAGGTCACACAGTTTGCAGGAACAGAGGCAGGAGAACACAGCAGGCCAGAGTAACTTCAAGCTCTACAATAACTCTCCAAGCAGGTTCAGGATCTCTTCTCTGTACCGTAATTCCTCTGCAAACATGGATTCACCAGACAGCAGGTTTCCAAAGTCCAAAAGTGTTCCAAAGTTCCTCAGTAGGAAATAGCTGGAGTCCAAAATCCTAGGTTTCCAGGAGTTAGGTCACAGGCTGACTGAGGCTTGATTCAGGAGCACTGATTGTTCAGCTGAGGCTGCTTAAGAAGCAAGAGGGAGAGAATCAGGGCGGGAACATGAAAACTGGAAACTCCATATTAACTGAGGGCAAGAGCTGCAGAAAGACAGAAAGCAAAATGGCTGACGGAAAATTGAGTTTCAAGGAACATGTCAAAAGAGACAAAGAACCTTACATTACTCCCCCCTTAAGGACAACCTCCGGTTGACCTCAGACCAGGCTTGTCAGGGTACCTCTGATGAAACTGGCAGAGCAGGCGAGGAGCATTTACATTATTGACTGGTTCCCATGAGTTGTCCTCCACTGGGTAGCCCTGCCATTTAATCAAATATTGCAACTCATTTCTGTACAACCTGGAATCTAGAATCCTTTCCACCATAAATTCTTCCTGACCATCGACCAGCACTGGGTCAGGGCAAGGAGAAGAGCGTCCAGGAAACGTATTGGGTGTTGCAGCCTTTAGTAGGGATACATGAAAGACAGGGTGGATTCTCATAGTTCTGGGCAGTTGAAGACGACAAGCAACAGCACTTATAATCTTACTGATCTTATAAGGTCCAATGTACTTATGTCCCAATTTAGACGATGGAATCTTTATTTTAAGATTTCTGGTTGACAGCCAGACCAAATCTCCTACCTTGAAAGCTGGTGCAGGTTTACGAAATTTATCTGCTGCTTTCTTGTACCTTTCCTGAGCCAATTCTAGATTTTCCTTTAGAAGATCCATATTCTTTTGTAAAGAAGTGATTCTTTCAGCCACTGCCGGCAAGGGCGTATCTATGGGAAATCGAGGAAGAATGTTAGGATGATAACCTAGATTGGAGTAAAAAGGAGACTGCTTAGTGGAGGCGCTCTGAGAGTTATTATAAGAGAACTCAGCCAGTGGAAGTAGATCCACCCAATCATCTTGTAGGTGGCAGATAAAGCAGCGGAAATACTGCTCCAGGGTCTGATTGGTTCGTTCTGTCTGTCCATTAGTCTGGGGATGAAAAGCAGAAGAAAGGTTTACTTTAATGTCCAATGCGGCACAGAAATTTTGCCAAAACCTTGAAGTGAATTGCACCCCTCGATCCGAAATGACCTCATCCGGTACTCCATGTAAGCGAAACACATTCTTAATCATCAAGTCTGATGTCTGTTTTGCAGTGGGTAAGCCGACACAAGGGATAAAATGAGCTGCCTTTGTTAGACGATCAACCACCACTAGAATGGTGTTCTTCCCTTGAGAGGTTGGTAACTCCACAATGAAGTCCATAGAAATGGATCCCCACGGGCGGGACGGGGTGGGAAGAGGTTGTAACAGACCAGTTGGTGAGGAGCGAGGTGTTTTGCATCTTGCACAGACTTCACATGAAGTGACATATTTTAAAACATCTTTCCTGTAAGTGGGCCACCAAAAGAAACGAGAAAGAAATTCTTGTGTCTTAAGAATTCCCCTATGCCCGGCTATCTTGGAATCGTGGATGAGTTGCAATACTCTCAATCTGACTGTTTCAGGTATATACAGACGTTGTCCCTGAATCCACACACCATTCTTAAAGACAAGACTTACGTCCCTTGGGGGTTGAGCCAACAAAGAATCCGCATGGTATGCTTCCTTGATGTCCTTAAGTAGGTCTTGATTATGAATCACTCCCAGGAATCTAGAGTCAGGAAGAATAGTCTTAGGAGGAGTAAGTGGACGTGTCTCTGCTGAATGAATCCTAGAGAGTGCATCAGCCTTTCCATTGCGCGATCCTGGTCTATAAGAAATTACAAAATTAAATTGGTTTAGGAAAAGATTCCAGCGAGCCTGGCGAGGAGTCAGGCACTTAGCCGACCTGATAAATTCAAGGTTACGATGGTCTGTCAGGACGACTATTTGCTGTGCAGCTCCCTGAAGAAGGTGTCTCCATTCCTTGAAGGTGGCAATAATGGCCAACAATTCTCTATTGCCCACATCGTAGTTCCTCTCAGCCGAAGACAACTGCTGGGAAAAGAAGGCACAGGGATGCAAGACATTCTTCTCACCTGTTCTCTGAGAGAGTATAGCTCCAACGGCACAGTCTGAAGCATCCACCTCTATTATGAAGGCAAGCTCGGGGTTGGGATGTACTAAGATAGGTGCGGTGGTAAATTTATCCTTTAAACAGGAAAATGCTTCCTGAGCTTGCGGGGTCCAGGAGAACCTAGACTGTTTCCGGGTAAGTTGGGTGATAGGTGACACTACCTCAGAGAAATTCCTAATGAAACGTCTATAGAAGTTGGCAAACCCGATGAAGCGCTGCACCTCCTTCACATTTCTAGGAATTGGCCAATCCTTGATGGCTTGGGTCTTGCTTCCATCCATACTAATCCCTTGCGTAGATAGTACATACCCCAGAAATTGAATTTCGGTCCTATGGAATTCACACTTTTCAAGTTTGATGTAGAGATGGTTTTGTCTTAGGCGTTCTAAGACCATTCTCACATGTCCATGATGTTCCTCTGTGGAGTTAGAAAAAATTAGAATATCATCCAGATAAATCACCACAAATGTATCTAGGAGATCCCTGAAGATGTCATTCACCAAGTGTTGGAAAGTGGCTGGGGCGGTACTCAGACCAAAAGGCATAACTAGATATTCGAAGTGTCCATAGCGTGACCTGAATGCAGTCTTCCATTCATCCCCAGGTCTAATACGGACCAAGTTATAGGCCCCACGGAGATCCAGTTTAGAGAAAATTTTGGCGTGCCGCACTCTCTCCAACAACTCAGGGATTAAAGGCAATGGATAACGGTTTCTAATAGTAACCTTATTGAGTTCCCTATAGTCTATGCAGGGTCTCAGAGATCCATCTTTCTTCTTCACAAAGAAGATGGGTGCACCTGCGGGAGATGAAGAGGGGCGTATGAAGCCTTTGGCTAGATTTTCATCTATGTAGTCCTTCAAAGCTTTTAGCTCGGGCCCCGCTAGGGGGTAGATCTTACCAAAAGGTATCTCGGCTCCAGGCAATAATTCGATTGGACAATCATATGGACGGTGAGGAGGAAGCTGATCAGCGTTCTTCTTGTCACATAAATCCACATAGTCCTGGTATACAGCTGGTAGTTCAGGGACTGACATGGTTCCTTTAGGAACAGAGCAAGCTGAAACTCCTTGACTCATCTGTTTCTCCGGAAAGTGTAATTCCTTGGTCTCCCAGTTAATCGTAGGATTCTGCGCCTGCAGCCATGGTAGCCCTAGAATAATGGGAAAGTGGGGAGAAGAGATAAGCATAAAAGACATTTTCTCCTGATGAGCTTTACCCATAAGGACCCTCAAAGGCTCTGTTTCCTGATCCACTGGTCCAGAGGTCAGCAGGGAGCCATCCACAGTCTCCATCTGTACTGGAGTAGCCTTCTTCACTGAACGTATCCCCTGTTTCAGAGCAAAGGAGATATCCATAAAATTTCCACTTGTTCCTGAGTCGATCATAGCAGAGCTAGACACCCAGACTGAGTCCACCCAGAGTTTAAAGGAAAGGAAGCAATGAGAATTATTTCTTTTACAACTCAGCTGGGACACCGCTGAGGAAAGTTGAAAAATTGCAGCGTTTATACCGTCATTGTCCCCAGAACTAACAGAGTTTAAGTCCGAAAAATCAAGATCTCTTGCAGCAGATCTCTCTGGAGTCTGAGGCTCGGACATGACAGAGCTCCTCTCGCAACACTCACAGTGAATGACTGCTGCAGTAGTCTTACGAGAACGGCTGGGGCAGTTTATAATGAAGTGCCCTGACTTACCACAGTAAAAACATAGATTTTCCTTTATACGATGTTCTTTGCGTGCATCACTAACCCGTCTTTGTAAAGAGTCCACCTGCATGGGTTCAGGTTCTGGTTCCCTTGTGATCCTACTCAAAGGTTCCTTAGCTGAGGAGGGAGGTAGGAAAAGGTTAGTGCGATTATTTTCGAACCATCTCTCTTGTCTGCGTTCAGTCAGACGAGCATCAATACGGATACAATAGTTAATAAAGTCACCTAACGCAGTGGGAGGGTCGGCACGAGCAAGTTCATCCTTAATCAGTGGAGACAACCCTTTCCGAAAAATAAATTTTTTGGCGGAAGTGTCCCAAGTGGTATCAAGAGCCCATCTCCTGAAATCCAAGGCATATTCGGCTACTGAACGCTTACCTTGGCGCAAAGTTAACATGGCTGCTTCAGCTGTTGCACCTCGATTGGGGTCATCAAACACCTGCCCCATGGCTGAAATAAAAGCATCAAGGTGATTCAAACAATCATCCTCAGTCTCAATCAGAGTGTTTGCCCACATCAAAGCCTTATTGGTAAGCAACATGATTATAGTAAGCACTTTGGATCGTTCAGTGGGAAATTGTGAAGCATGTGCAGAGAAAAATAGATTGCATTAGTTAATAAATCCCCTGAATTTCTCACGTTCACCGCCAAAACGAAAAGGAGGTAACTTGGGGATCCCAGAACTCGGGTTATGGCAGGAGCCTGGACTCGTTCCTCTAGAGCCTCAATCCTGGCTCGTAATTCCTGAGTAGTTTGTCCAAACACTTGCAAATTATGATTAGTGAGGTCCTGTAGGCTTGCAAAACGGGTCTTTATAGTCTGTATATCTGCAAGGATTGTATCAGTCACTCCGCAAAGCTCCTTTATGCGGGCCTCCATCTTCCAGATCTTTTAAGGCAGAAGTGCTGGAAGGAGAAGAGGAAAGGAAAAAAAAAAATAAAATAGTGTTTACCTGTGGTAACACTCCAGAGTAACATTTAAGGGTATGCGCTCACCTGGAATGGTTGTGAGAAGTCACAACCACTGTCATCACAGAAGGTATTAAACGGACATCTGATATCCACAGTCACAGCAGACACGGCTTTCCCAGACCCAGCAGACACTAAACATTGGCTCCTGAATCTTGTCATGTATAGTGTACAGTTCCTATAGCGTCTTGTGCTTGGGTGCGAGGAAAACACATGAGACATAGGTTGATATGAAATGACTTGTATTACTTCATACAAGCATGCAGAAAAGATCACACAGTTTGCAGGAACAGAGGCAGGAGAACACAGCAGGCCAGAGTAACTTCAAGCTCTACAATAACTCTCCAAGCAGGTTCAGGATCTCTTCTCTGTACCGTAATTCCTCTGCAAACATGGATTCACCAGGCAGCAGGTTTCCAAAGTCCAAAAGTGTTCCAAAGTTCCTCAGTAGGAAATAGCTGGAGTCCAAAATCCTAGGTTTCCAGGAGTCAGGTCACAGGCTGACTGAGGCTTGATTCAGGAGCACTGATTGTTCAGCTGAGGCTGCTTAAGAAGCAAGAGGGAGAGAATCAGGGCGGGAACATGAAAACTGGAAACTCCATATTAACTGAGGGCAAGAGCTGCAGAAAGACAGAAAGCAAAATGGCCGACGGAAAACTGAGTTTCAAGGAACATGTCAAAAGAGACAAAGAACCTTACAAACACTGTCTTAGGTCTGGGGGTTCAGAAGGGGAGACCTTTCTAGGCCTGGGAACTTCCGACAGGGAAGCTGTCATGATCCGTTCCAGGGTTTAGTCATGTCTGCCCTTGGTCCGGGCGGATCATGTCAAGGGTTAACTTTGCTCTGCCTCATTCTGGGTTCAGGTTGGCTATTTAGCTCTCACACATCCTGCTAGCAGTGTGAGCTATACTGCTACCTTCGGCTTGTGAACCTGACTGGTAACCCTTGATTTGTCCTGCTGTTATCCCTGACTTGTCCCGTGTCTGTTGTTCCCCTCTGTCTGCCCTGTTCCCTGCATTTCCCTGTTTGTCTGTTTGATTCTCTGGTTTTTGATTCGGCCTGTATTTGGACTCGCTTCTGCTTTCTGTCTTTGTCTTATCTGCTTCTGACCGTTGATGACCTCCTGGCTTTCTCCTGACCACGTGTATTGCTTATTCCTTTTGTCCTGCTGCCTCCGTACGGTTTTGACTTGGCTTGCCTGACCACGCTGCCGCCTCTTGGTGGCGCCTGTGTTTCTGCTCTGTAGAGGGCTTGCTGAGACCTATGATACTTCAGATGACTGATTATTCCTGACTCAGTCTTGGACGTTTTTGCTGCCACCTGGTGGTGGTTTTGGCTGCTGCAGTGCAGGGATACTCTGAAGTGTGTAATCCCTTCTCCCCTCTGTAACCTACAGGTGGAGCACACACCAGCCTGCATTACAGCTGCTTGACATTATAGCTCACCCCCCACATATAAAGGGATTTCTGCATTTTTTTTTCTCTGCTCTGTTTGCTATGGATCAGCTCCATACCTTGGCGGATCACATGAATAGCTTGGCATTGATGATGCAAGACCTATTTGTGCAACAGAGGGAGCTTTCTAACACAGTAATATCGTTGCAGACTGACTGTTAGCACTCTAACACTGTCGATGTTTCTTTGCACTCTCCTGAACCTACAGTAAAGCTCCCAGATACCTTCTCCGGGGAGAGGGAGAAATTCAGTACTTTCAGGGAGAGTTGCAAACTATTGTTTTCACTTAGACCCCTATCTTCTGGTGATGAGAGTCAGCGGGTGGGGATAATCATTTCCTTATTGTGGGAGGGACCTCAGTCGTGGGCTTTCTCTCTACCTGCTTATGCCCCTGAACGTGTGTCTGTGCACAGATTCTTTGAGGCTTTGGGACTGATTTATGATGAACCAGACCGGGTCAGGGTGGCAGAGGACATGATCATGGGTCTCTCTCAAAATGAACTCACTGCTGAACAGTATTGTTCTGAGTTCAGGAGGTGGTCTGTTGAGGTGTCCTGGAATGAACAAGAAAAGGGGGGAAGCCAGCGCCGCACATGGTCAGAATGAAATACATTAAGTGCATCTGCACATATTAGTTTCTAACTGTTTTTTTAAAAATGAGACATTTGGCAAATAATTGATCAATTCTTTGAGCCACCCCGCCACGACAAGGCATTCTCATATGGGGCAGTCCTACTCTACGTTTTCTATTTTCGCTGTGCCATTGCGGCCTCCTAAATATAAAAAAAAAAACTGCAAAAATAAGACTGCAAATAAACTGCAAAAGTACCTGAAGCATTGCTGAATCACTCCCATGGTGCCAGTAAGGCAAGCACAGGTAAAAGCCGACCAGGTCCAAAGATGGACATTTCAGATCTGACCTCCACACTTGCCAAACCGGCAACCACAGATGAAGGGTGAAACAGGCCCAGACACAGGTGCACAATTACACAGAGCCTGGGGCAGGGCAGGGCAGGGCAGGGCTGCTGTATGTGTGTACAGCAGCCTAGGTCAATCACAAAAAGAAGAAAAAACAGATAAAATAGCCTGCATAACCCGGCGCGCACGGCAACAAGTGGTGGTCAGCCACGTACCAATATCAAACAAGAAAAGGGGGGAAGCCAGCGCCGCACATGGTCAGAATGAAATACATTAAGTGCATCTGCACATATTAGTTTCTAACTTTTGCAGTTTTTGCAGTCTTGCTTCTGCAGTTTTTTTGCAGTTATGCTTTTAATAATTTCAGGAGGCCGCAATGGCACATTGAAAATGAAAAACGTAGAGTAGGTACTGCCCCATATGAGAATGCCTTGTCGTGGCGGGGTAGCTCAAAGAATTGATCAATTATTTGCTAAATGTCTCAATTTTAAAAAACAGTTAGAATATACATGTGCAGTTGCACTTAAATTATTTCATGCTGATCATGTGCGGCGCTGGCTTCCCCCTTTTTTTACTTGTATTGGTAAGTGGCTGACCACCACTAGTTGCCGTGCGCGCCGGGTTATGCATGCTATTTTACCTGTTTTTTTTTTTTTCTTATAATTGACTTAGGCTGCTGTACACACATACAGCAGCCCTGCCCTGCCCCAGGCTATATGTAATTGTGCACCTGTGCCTGTGCCTGTTTCACTCTTTATCTGTGGTTGCTGGTTTGGCGAATGTGGAGGTCTGATCTGACATGTCCATCCCTGGACCTGGTCGGCCTTTACCTGCATCTGTCTTACTGGCACCATGGGGGTGATTCAGCAATGCTTCAGGTACTTTTGCAGTTTTTGCAGTCTTGCTTCTGCAGTTTTTTTGCAGTTATGCTTTTAATAATTTCAGGAGGCCGCAATGGCACATTGAAAATGAAAAACGTAGAGTAGGTACTGCCCCATATGAGAATGCCTTGTCGTGGCGGGGTAGCTCAAAGAATTGATCAATTATTTGCTAAATGTCTCAATTTTAAAAAACAGTTAGAATATACATGTGCAGTTGCACTTAAATTATTTCATGCTGATCATGTGCGGCGCTGGCTTCCCCCTTTTTTTACTTGTATTGGTAAGTGGCTGACCACCACTAGTTGCCGTGCGCGCCGGGTTATGCATGCTATTTTACCTGTTTTTTTTTCTTTCTTATAATTGATTTAGGCTGCTGTACACACATACAGCAGCCCTGCCCTGCCCCAGGCTATATGTAATTGTGCACCTGTGCCTGTGCCTGTTTCACTCTTTATCTGTGGATGCTGGTTTGGCGAATGTGGAGGTCTGATCTGACATGTCCATCCCTGGACCTGGTCGGCCTTTACCTGCATCTGTCTTACTGGCACCATGGGGGTGATTCAGCAATGCTTCAGGTACTTTTGCAGTTTTTGCAGTCTTGCTTCTGCAGTTTTTTTGCAGTTTGCTTTTAATAATTTCAGGAGGCCGCAATGGCACATTGAAAATGAAAAACGTAGAGTAGGTACTGCCCCATATGAGAATGCCTTGTTGTGGCGGGGTAGCTCAAAGAATTGATCAATTATTTGCTAAATGTCTCAATTTTAAAAAACAGTTAGAATATACATGTGCAGTTGCACTTAAATTATTTCATGCTGATCATGTGCGGCGCTGGCTTCCCCTTTTTTTACTTGTATTGGTAAGTGGCTGACCACCACTAGTTGCCGTGCGCGCTGGGTTATGCATGCTATTTTACCTGTTTTTTTTTCTTTCTTATAATTGATTTAGGCTGCTGTACACACATACAGCAGCCCTGCCCTGCCCCAGGCTATATGTAATTGTGCACCTGTGCCTGTGCCTGTTTCACTCTTTATCTGTGGTTGCTGGTTTGGCGAATGTGGAGGTCTGATCTGACATGTCCATCCCTGGACCTGGTCGGCCTTTACCTGCATCTGTCTTACTGGCACCATGGGGGTGATTCAGCAATGCTTCAGGTACTTTTGCAGTTTTTGCAGTCTTGCTTCTGCAGTTTTTTTGCAGTTATGCTTTTAATAATTTCAGGAGGCCGCAATGGCACATTGAAAATGAAAAACGTAGAGTAGGTACTGCCCCATATGAGAATGCCTTGTCGTGGCAGGGTAGCTCAAAGAATTGATCAATTATTTGCTAAATGTCTCAATTTTAAAAAACAGTTAGAATATACATGTGCAGTTGCACTTAAATTATTTCATGCTGATCATGTGCGGCGCTGGCTTCCCCCTTTTTTTACTTGTCCTGGAATGACTCTGCTCTAAGACGCCTGTTTGAGAGAGGATTATCGGATCATCTCAAGGACGCGCTGGCCCTTCATATGCCGCCCAGTTCCCTGGAAGAGGCCATGACCCAGGCCATTCGTATGGACCGGAGGTTACGGGAGAGAGGAATTATCCAGCATGAGATTCCCGTATTGCCTGCCAAGTCTGAGGTGGTGTCATTCAAGGAGACTATGGAAGTTGGTACCATTAATTTCAAGGAGAAAGAGAGGAGACGGCGAGATGAGAAATTATGCATTTATTGTGGAGATCCGGGACATTGGAAGACGGACTGCCCCTCTTGTCCATCAAATAAAGAGCTGCCGAGTCTGGGTGATGATCTAGGAGGTCATCCAGACTCTTAGGTACCATTTTCATCTTTTCAGAAAATTTTGTAAGAGGTGGAACTGTGTTATGGAGGTGGTAGTGCTTCCACTTCAGCATTTGTGGACTGTGGATCTTCCATGAATTTCATTAACTCTAGTATGGTGTCCAAGTTAAAGTTAGGGACAGTCAGGCTAGAGACTCCCATCTATATTGTTGCAATTGATAAGACACCGTTGGCTCAAAATGTCATTAAGTTTGTCTCTGAGGAGTTCCTCCTCAAGGTGGGTTCCTTACATCAGGAACGAATTTCATGTTATGTTATGAATAATCTTCCTGCAGGACTGGTGTTGGGGTTCCCCTGGTTGCAGAGGCATAATCCTGTTATTGACTGGGGATCTCGTGATATTGTTAAATGGGGTCCTAATTGTTCCAATGGTTGTCTTTCTGCTGTTTTTGTGTCTGCCATTAGTCCGGAGGGTATTCCGGAGTACCTGAAGGACTTTGGGGACGTGTTCTCCGAAAAAGAGGCTGAGGTTTTGCCACCCCACCGTCCTTATGATTGTGCCATTAATCTTACTCCTGGTTCTACATTGCCCAAAGCCCGTTTGTACAATCTTTCTGGCCCGGAACGTACTGCTATGAAAAACTATATCTCTGATAGCCTACGCAAAGGTCACATCCGTCCCTCTGTCTCACCTGTGGCCGCGGGATTCTTTTTTGTTAAGAAAAAAGATGGTGGTTTACGCCCGTGCCTCGATTTCCGAGAACTAAATAAAATTACGGTGAGAAATACCTACCCTCTCCCACTCATTCCTGATCTTTATAATCAAGTGTCTGGGGCTAAGTGGTTTTCCAAACTTGATCTCAGGGGAGCATATAACCTTATCCGTTTTCAGGAAGGGGATGAGTGGAAAACGGCATTTCTGACCTCTGAAGGTCTGTTTGAAAATTTGGTCATGCCCTTTGGTCTCACGAACGCGCCCGCTGTATTTCAGAACTTCATGAATGATGTTTTCTCTGATTTTATCGGGCGCTTTATGGTTGTATACTTGGATGATATCCTTGTTTTCTCGCCTGACAAGGAATCCCACATTGGTCATCTACGTGCTGTTCTTCACAGGTTACGGGGTAATTCTCTGTTTGCTAAAGCCGAGAAATGTTTGTTTTGTGTCCAGGAGCTTTCCTTTCTGGGGATCATCCTTTCGGCCAATGGGTTTCGGATGGATCCCGGAAAGGTACAGGCCATTGTTGATTGGGTGCAACCCAGAGACATCAAGGGTTTGCAGTGTTTTCTGGGTTTCGCCAATTATTATCGAAAATTCATCAAGGGGTTTTCTCAGGTGGTCAAACCACTCACCGATCTCACTCGCAAGGGGGCTGATCTTAGCAGTTGAAGCATTTGTTACACTAAAGAAATGTTTTATGTCTGCTCCTGTATTGGTTCAGCCCGATCCATCTGAACCGTTCATTGTAGAGGTGGACACATCTGAGGTGGGAGTGGTGGCTGTGATGTCACAGGGACCCGTTACCTTGACTAATTTAAGACCATGTACCTTTTTCTCCCGGAAGTTCTCTTCTGCGGAGAGGAACTATGACGTGGGTAACCGGGAGTTATTGGCCATAAAATTGGCTTTTGAAGAATGGAGGCATTTTTTGGAGGGGGCGGTTCATCGGATCACGGTTATCACGGATCACAAAAACTTGTCTTATCTTGAATCTGCTAAACGGTTGACTCCTAGACAGGCTAGTTGGTCGCTTTTTTTTTCTCGTTTTCATTTTTCAATCACTTTTCGGCCTGGTTCCAAGAATGTCAAGGTTGATGCCTTATCTCGCAGTTTTGATTCAATATCACCCCCTGAACCTCCTTCCTCCATTCTTCAGCACGGGGTGGTTGTTGCGGGGTTATCCTCTGAATTGGAACAGGAAATTCAGAAGGCTCAGTCTCTTGCTCCTTCCTCTTTGCCTGATAATAAACTCTTTGTTCCCGTTCAATACAGGTTGAGGGTTCTCCGGGAATTCCACGATTCTGCTCTCAATGGACACCCGGGGATCTCAGCCACTCGGAAAGCCATTGCTAGGCTATTTTGGTGGTCCTCCATGAACTCTGATATCACTATGTTTGTGTCTGCTTGTGATATCTGTGCCCGTGCTAAGAGCTCACATAACCGGCCGGCCGGGGAATTGGTGCCATTGCCAATTCCAGATAGACCTTGGACTCATTTGTCCATGGACTTCATCACTGATCTCCCTCCTTCTAATGGCAAAACTGTAATCTGGGTAGTGGTTGACAGATTCAGTAAACAGGCGCATTTTGTACCTCTGGCAGGATTGACTAATGCTGAGACACTATCTTGGTTGTTTGTTGAGCACGTTGTACGGCTGCATGGCGTGCCTTTAAGTGTGGTTTCTGATAGAGGGGTACAATTTGTGTCCAAATTTTGGAGGGCATTTTGTAAAAGACTGGGTATTTGCTTAACCTTCTCCTCTGTTTACCATCCTGAGACCAATGGGCAGACGGAGAGGACCAATCAGTTACTCGAACAGATTTTGAGGTGTCTTGCTACGTCTCAGCAGGATGATTGGTGTTCTTCATTGCCCGTGGCTGAATTTGCATTCAATAATCGGATTAACCAGTCCACTGGCACCTCTCCATTCTTCTGTAACTATGGTTTTCACCCCCATTTTGGCGAATTTTCTAGGCTGGATTCAGGATGTCCAGGGGCTGATATGGCAGTACAAAGATTGGGGGAGGCGTGGAGGGAGGTCCAAAAGAACATTGGGGAGGCTCAGGCAAACATAAACTTTTTGCGGATAAGCGACGGTCTTTAGGACCTATGTTCCTGGTGGGAGATAAAGTATGATTGTCCACCAAGAATATTCATCTAAAGGTTCCCTCTGCTAAGTTAGGTCCCAGATTTATTGGTCCTTACGAGATCATGGAGGTGGTCAATCCTGTTGCCTTTCGGTTACGCCTTCCTTCGTCACTCCGGATCCCCAATGTGTTTCATAAATCCCTTTTTAAGTCATTTGTACCATCTTCCACAGGGCCTCCATCCCCTCCACCTCCTATCTCTGTGGATGGTCAGACAGAGTTTGAAGTGGAACGGATTGTGGATTCGCGTAGGGTCCGTAGTTCACTTCAGTATTTGGTCCATTGGAAGGGTTATGGTCCTGAGGATCGATCTTGGGTCCCGGCGCGATTGGTACATGCTGATTGATTGGTTTGGGCATTTCACGCACGTTATCCTGGGAAGTCTGGGGGTCCGGTGGCCCCCCTTGAGAAGAGGGTACTGTCATGATCCGTTCCAGGGTTTAGTCATGTCTGCCCTTGGTCCGGGCGGATCATGTCAAGGGTTAACTTTGCTCTGCCTCATTCTGGGTTCAGGTTGGCTATTTAGCTCTCACACATCCTGCTAGCAGTGTGAGCTATACTGCTACCTTCGGCTTGTGAACCTGACTGGTAACCCTTGATTTGTCCTGCTGTTATCCCTGACTTGTCCCGTGTCTGTTGTTCCCCTCTGTCTGCCCTGTTCCCTGCATTTCCCTGTTTGTCTGTTTGATTCTCTGGTTTTTGATTCGGCCTGTATTTGGACTCGCTACTGCTTTCTGTCTTTGTCTTATCTGCTTCTGACCGTTGATGACCTCCTGGCTTTCTCCTGACCACGTGTATTGCTTATTCCTTTTGTCCTGCTGCCTCCGTACGGTTTTGACTTGGCTTGCCTGACCACGCTGCCGCAACTTGGTGGCGCCTGTGTTTCTGCTCTGTAGAGGGCTTGCTGAGACCTATGATACTTCAGATGACTGATTATTCCTGACTCAGTCTTGGACGTTTTTGCTGCCACCTGGTGGTGGTTTTGGCTGCTGCAGTGCAGGGATACTCTGAAGTGTGTAATCCCTTCTCCCCTCTGTAACCTACAGGTGGAGCACACACCAGCCTGCATTACAGCTGCTTGACAGAAGCATCGGCCCTTGCCTCACACATGTCCCCTCGGGCCTGGCCCCGTCTATCAGCAGCCCCCCTGGCCCCACCAGCTGGAACTGTCTTACCGGGAGATGTCGGAGGCCGGGCACTCCGAAGTGACGACCGCTCGGACGGCTGGTCACGGAGGTAGTCTTTGGTGGCGGAGTACCTCTCTATCAGGCTGACCAGTTGATTGGCGTCTTTGGGGTCTCCCTGTCCGACCCAGAGCTGCACCTCAGGAGGAAGGGCCCAGATGTACCGGTCCACCACTATCTTTTCGACCATTTGGGCAGGGGTGCTGATGTCAGGCTCCAGCCACTTCTTTACTAAATAAATTAGATCATACATTTGTGAGCGAGCAGGCTTGTCCCCACTGTATTTCCAGTTATGGACTCTCCTGGCACGGACTGCAACCGTAACACCCAGGCGGGCAAGAATCTCCGCTTTCAGCTTGGCATAGTCTCTGCTGTCCTGCTCGCTAAGGTCAAAATAGGCCTTTTGAGGTTCCCCAGTAAGATAGGGTGCAACCACCATGGCCCATTCAGATGGTGGCAGATTCTCCTTCTCTGCCAGTCTTTCAAATATAGCGAGATATGCCTCCACATCATCATGAGGCGTCATCTTCTGCAGGGTCTGTTTTAACCGCCTTCTTTACCGCGGACAACGCAGGTGACCTTGCGTCATCACTCTGGGACGAGGTGCTGAGAGCCTGGCGTAGTGCTGCAACCTGCTCCATTAATAATCGGTTAGTCTCCTGCTGTTGCACACTAGCTTGCACCATATATTTAAGCAGCTCCTCCATGCTGTCAGACTTGTCTGCCCCGGCAACGGCAGCCTTTACCCAGGACATGCACACTCCAAAGTCTTTACCACAGCAAGTTCAGCTTTTTTCTGTGCATACACTATTAGGGCTACTGTCTCTTTAAGGCTGCTTTGACAGACGTTTCCTTTTTTTTTTCTTTGCTGCTGTTTTAGCCACTGTGCTGCCCGCATTCGAGCACCAATTGTAGACAGTTCAGGGGGTTTAGCTCCGGGATCGCCGTCTCGGGTAGACGGAGTGGCATAGAAAAGTTCAAGCACAGACAGCAGTACTGGTGAAAACTGGCCGCAACCAGTTTTATTGAAATCCACAGCAACAAACATAAACCAAATCATAAAACAAAGTCCTAAGCCTGGCAGGCTGCTAGCTAGACACAGTTAGTTCCCTCACTACAGTGGTCTAGGCTCTAACAGCCTGGCCAAAACAACACAGATATTGTAATTACCAGCGCTTGGCTTCCAGGAGACTCCAGCAGTGTCTGAAGCCAGATTCAGGCTGAGAGCCCCTCTGTCTAGCTCAACCACCTACTTCTGGCTGCTTAATTAGACAGCTGAGTGCACTCCGGGTTGGGCTGCAAGCCTGTACTGGATGGGGAGTGGAGTGAACGTCGCACTGCCAACCTACCTTCACTCCTGCATTACTCATGTCACCCAGCTAAGAAACCTGGGCGAGATGTACACTCCGTCCAGTACGCACCCCTTCACTGTCTCACACCAGTATTATGATTAAGAAGCATCGCATCAAAACGCATCAACCCTGCTTTTGAATATCTCGTAGGACTGTCTCCTCGATATGATACATAATCCATGTCAATTGTGAACTTTACCCTGAAATTATGTTTTAATGCATGAAATAAAACAACTGCTACTCTAGCAATCCTATAAGCTATTAAGAACATTCGATTTTCTGTCGAGTGGGGCGCCATTGCGTTATCTTAGGGTGCCTACCTCTGCAGTCAGGTAGGGACAGACCAGGTCAGAGAAGGGCTTTTCCTAGTCTGAACAGGGACCTGTCAGATTCAGGTGCTTGTTGTTTCCCCCGTTTGTACATTACCCCTGTGAATGTGCTTTGGCAGTCATAACACCGTCTCTCCATTCATTCTCTACATGTTTCCAGGAAAGAGCTGAGTACAGTGCATCGGCAGCAACACAGGGAATGAATGGAGTAGCAGTTAATTTCTAGAATTAAAAAGCAGGGCTATTTTCTAAAAAACAGTTCCTCACCTGTCCACAGGTAGTATATAGAATTTCAGTAGTATATAGAAATGTGGCACAGTTTTGGGAGTTAAACAATATTTTTTCACAGTTTTAGAGCTCTTCTCATGTCCAGTTGTGTTTTCTAAAATGCATTGTCCTAGAGATCCCTCATTACTCTATTCTAATTTTAGAGAGCTGCTGAAAACTGTGCTGACCATGATGGCATAATAACTCGGCAGTGCTGTCTCAAGCCGCCTGGGAGTTTTTATAGGAAATAATATAACTGCCAACTATTGGTGGTCAAAGATACCGGAAACCATTAAGAAGGTCAGGAGAATATATAGGAGCGAGATAATGAGAAGAAACACAGCATGGGGTGTTATTTTCTAGGTATTTTCCTCCCTCTTCCCCCAAACAAGTGGAATTGCGTTTATTCACTGCAGGTGGATATTGCACTGCGGGAAGGGGCACCATTTTAATTTTTGCGGCGGGCAGCAGTGAATCTAAACTTGGCCCTGCAGTAACTTGCCAACATTTTATGCACTTATTCCCCATAATATTACCAAAATGCTTGTGCATCAAAAAGCCGAGCCTCCCCTTACACATTATTGTTGCGCTACTTACTGATTCTAACTATTGAATGACAACCTCTGTTCGCAACTAAACAAATGAATGACACTACACAATTTAGGAGCCAGGCTTAAGCTCCTACTAAACAAAGCCCAGCAGATGTCCTGTTGTCTTGGTACTAGAGCTATTCTTTCTTTAAGACAAAGCAACAGAATGTCTGTGTCACCTTACATCCCTCTAGCTTTTGCTGTTAATAGTACAGCCTGTTTGGGCTTTGTATTCAAGTCCTGACATAATTCCCTATCTATCTGACGGTCAGTGGTATAACTAGAGTCTGATGGGCCCCGTTGAAGGATTTGGATGTGCAACCCCCCCACGCTTGTTGGTCAGATGTGTTGGCCCTTGTAGCATTCAAAATCTTATAAGGACATATAAATTGTACCCCCTCCCCCATTATGTAGTGATGTCTCCCATCTTGGCCTCCTTCCTGGTATATATATCTCCCATCCTGAGCCTATCATACTATATACAGCCATGGCCGAAGATGTTGGCATTCTTGAAATTGCTCCAGAAAATGAAGTATTTCTTCCAGAAAATTATTGCAATTATATGTTTTATTATACACGTTTATTTCCTTTGTATGTATTGTAACAACACAAATAAAAACAGAAAAAGATGAAAATTGGACATAATTTCACACAAATCCCCAAAAATGGACAGGACAAAATTATTTGCACCCTCAGTGTAATATTTGGTTGCACACTTTTTGGAATAAATAAATAATCAATCATTGTATTGCAACAACACACATAAAAAGAGAAAAAAAGGCAAATTGGACATAATTTCATACATAACCCCAAAAATGGGCAGGACAAAATTGTTGGCTCCCTCAGCCAATGTTTGGTTGCACACTCTTTGGAATAATAATCAATCGCTTCCTATGACTATCAACAAGCTTTTACACCTCTCAATTGGAAGTTTGGACCACTCTGCTCAAGGACTCTCATATTTGAAGGCTGCCTTCTCCCAACAGCAATTTTAAGATCTCATCACAGGTATTTAATGGGATTTAGATCCTGACTCATTGATGGCCACTTCAGAACTCTCCAGCGCTTTGTTTCCATCCATTTCTGGGTGCTTCTTCAAGTATATGGGGGGTCTTTGTCATGCTGGGGTCATTGTCCATGACCTGGGATACAAACCCAGCTCTCTGATACAGGGCACTACATTGCGACCCCATATCCTTTGGTAATCTTCAGATCTCATGATGCCTTGCACGCAGTCAAAGAACCCAGTGCCAGAGGCAGCAAAATAACCCAAAACATCTTTAAACGTCCACCATATTTGACTGTAGGTACTGTGTTCTTTTCTTTATAGGTCTCATTTTGTTTTCGGTAAACAGTTCAATGATGCACTTTACCAAAAAGCTCGATATTGGTCTAATCTGTCCACAAGATCTTTCCCAGAAGAATGTTGGCAAACTGCAGTCTAGCTTGTTATGTCTCTGTGTCAACACTGGGTCCTCCTGGTTCTCCTGCCATAGCATTTAATTTAATTTAAATGTCAACTGATAGTTCACACTGACACTGATGCATCCTGAGCCTGCAGGACAGCTTACACTTCTTTTGAACTTGATTGGGGCTGCTTATCCAGTCCATGCGGACTATCCTGTGTTGCAACCTTTCATCAATTTTTCTCTCCCATCCACGTCCAGGGAGTTTAGCTACGGTGCCTTGGGTTGTAAACTTCTACATTTTGTTGCACACCATGTACAAAGGAACATCAAGATCTCTGTAGATGGACTTGTAACCTTGAGATTGTTGATATGTTTCAACAATTTTGGTTCTCAAATTCTCAGACAGTTCCCTTCTTCTCTTTCTGTTCTCCATGCTTAGCATGACACACACAGGCACGCAATGTAAAGATTGAGTCAATTTATCCCCTATTTATCTGGTTTCAGGTATAATTTTCACACCTGTTACTTTACACAGGTGAGTTTGAATGAGCATCACGTGCTTGAAACAAAATTGTTTACCCACAATTTTGGAAAAATGGCAACAATTTTGTCCAGCCCATTTTTGGGGTTTTGTGTGAAATTATGTCCAATTTCCCTTTTATTGTTATGCTTTTTTGTGTTGTTCCAATACACAGAAAGGGAATAAAAAGGTGTAATTGCAATAATTTTTTGGGAGAAAGACTTCATTTTCTGGAATAATTTCAAGGGTGCCAACACTTATAAATTAGGATGGGGGACATACAGTCATGGCTATATGTACATATGTCCCTCATCCTGGCATATATATGTCCTCCATCCTGATATATATGTCCATCATCCTAGCCCCACTCTGGTATATATATATATATATATATATATATATATATATATATATAATGTCCTCCATCCTAGTATATATGTTCTGTTTCTTGACCCCACCCTGGTATATATGTCCCTTATCATGGGCCACATACTAGTATATATGTCCATTATCTTGGGCCCCATCCTGGTATATATATCCCGCATTATGATATGTGTGTTCCCCATCCTGGTATATATGCCCCCATTCTGCCGCTCTTCTTTAATGCATAGAAAACAAATGATTCTACTCACCTTCCCTGCTCGGCGTCCCCTTCTGAAACCAGCAGCTGTCTTCAGCATGCAAGCGACAGGAATGCATGATGTCACTGCCATGCATTCACAGTCATGTGCATGCCAACGTCAACTGCTGGCCTCTGATTGTCACGCTGTCTAATGATATGTATACAATGTCAGTAAACTACTAATACAGGAACAACACTCTATACAACAACTAGTATAGCAACATCAGCATGTAAGTATAGAATAGATTTACCTGACACGATATCTGCTGAACCCGGGGTTAATCTTGAGGACTTGATGAGCTGAAACAGGAAAGAGGTGGACCGGGATCTAACCTGACCCTAAACTGGGGTCCTAACTAATCCCACACCTTGGAGGTACTGATAATGGTTCAGAGGTCCAAGTCTCCAGCCTAACCCTGTCTCCTATCAGACCCTGAACCCTGTAATCAGTCCTAAGAAGGATCCTGACTACCACCAAAGGGATATGGGCTGATCTTAGCTAAATACACAGATTAGACATATAAGACAGACAGGATAACACTCGCTTGCATACACACTCAAACACCAAAGGAAAATAAATGGTCTGGGAAATAAACTCTAACCAAGTTGAGCTTAGAACAACTAAGGAGCTCACAACTAAAGTCTATACAGATTCATTCCTATCTGTGGTCTGCATGAAGGTTTCACTGGCAACTCCCCAAGCAGACAACCAGGAATTTAAAGGAAACCAATCAACAAATAATCAATTGCAGCCGGGAGAAACTGCACCCAGTCCCAGCACCGAGCACGGACAGAATTAACTCCCTAGCTGCCAAACACAAAGAAACAGCAGCTCAGCTGTGAGAAGTCAAAATGTGCAACCGCGACGATCTTCGTGGCAATGCACACATGACAGTACCCCCCCTTCTACGAGGGGCCTCCGGACCCTCAGGGCCAGGCCTGCCCGGGTGAGTTCTGTGGAAGGTCCGAACCAAACGATCTGCGTTAACATCAGACGCAGGGACCCACGTCCTCTCCTCTGGACCATACCCCTTCCAATGCACCAAGTACTGAAGGGACCGGCGATTCAGACGTGAGTCAATGATCTTTGATACTTGAAATTCCAAGTTACCATTGACCAACACAGGAGGAGGAGGTAGAGGTGACGGTATGACTGGTGCCACATACCTTTTAAGTAATGACTTGTGGAACACATTATGAATTTTAAACGTAGAAGGAAGTTCCAGACGAAATGCCACAGGATTAATTATGGAACTGATCCTGTACGGCCCGATGAATCTGGGACCCAGTTTCCAGGAGGGCACTTTAAGTTTTATATTCCTGGTAGACAACCATACCAGATCGTTCACATTCAGATCTGGACCAGAAACTCTCCTCCTATCAGCCATACGTTTGTAACGGTTCCCCATCGCACTCAGATTATTCAATACACCTCTCCACACAGAAGCAAGTGACGACGAGAAACGCTCCTCCTCAGGAACCCCAGAAGGGCCCCCCCCATTGAAAGTACAAAACTGGGGATGAAAACCATATGCCCCAAAAAACGGGGACTTACCAGTGGACTCGCTCCGCCTGTTGTTAAGAGCTAACTCTGCCAGAGGCAAGAAAGAAGACCAGTCCTCTTGGTTCTCTGAGACAAAACACCGGAGATATGTCTCTAAGCTCTGATTCAGACGCTCTGTCTGACCATTGGTCTGCGGATGAAAAGCCGAGGAAAATGACAATTGCATCCCCCGACGTAAACAAAATGCCCTCCAAAATTTGGACACAAACTGAGACCCCCTATCTGACACCACATCAGAAGGCAACCCATGAAGTCTAACGATCTCCCTAATGAACACCTGCGCCAGAGTTTTAGCATTAGGGAGTGCAGGAAGAGCAACGAAATGTGCCATCTTACTGAACCTGTCAACAACCACCAGTATGACAGTATTACCTGACGACGGAGGAAGGTCCGTAATGAAGTCCATAGATAAATGAGTCCATGGACGCTCCGGAAGTTTCAAGGGTAAAAGGGTCCCAGACGGACGGGTATGAGGGGTTTTAGAGCGAGCACACACCCCACATGACGCGACAAAAGTTATAACATCTTTATTAGCATTAGGCCACCAAAACCGGCGAGAAAGGAGATCTAAAGTAGCCTTACTCCCTGGATGTCCTGCTAGAGCAGAATTATGATGTGCCTCAATAACCTTTTGTCTCAACAGATTTGGGACAAACAGTCTCCCTGGAGGTCCTGCAGGGGCGTCCCCCTGAGCCTCTAACACCTCCTCCTCAAGCTCAGAAAATACAGCCGACACTACCACCCCCTCCTGAAGGATAGGACTCGGGTCATCCGTTTTCCCGGCCCCTGGGAAACTGTGAGACAAGGCATCAGCCTTTACATTCTTAGACCCCGGGCGATAAGTGACGACAAAATTAAACCTGGTAAAAAACAACGACCATCGAGCTTGTCTGGAATTCAGACGCTTAGCGGATTCCAAATACAACAGGTTCTTGTGATCAGTAATAACGGTAACCGGGTGGACTGCCCCCTCCAAAAAGTGACGCCATTCTTCAAAAGCTAACTTAATGGCCAAAAGTTCCCTATTGCCGATATCATAATTCCTTTCGGCGGACGACAATTTCTTAGAAAAGAAAGCGCACGGATGCCATTTACCAGGGGACGGACCCTGGGACAATATAGCACCCACCCCTACGTCAGACGCATCCACCTCCACAATGAACGGCTGAGATGCATCTGGTTGGATGAGAACGGGTGCCGAAGCAAAACATTTCTTCAAAGAGGAAAAGGCTTGGCAAGCTTTGTCCGACCATTTAGAAAAATCCGTCCCTTTTCTTGTCATGTCAGTGAGAGGTTTGACGACAGATGAGAAATTACAAATAAATTTCCGGTAGTAGTTAGCAAACCCCAAAAAACGCTGCAGAGCCTTAAGATCCCCTGGCTGATCCCATTCAAGCACTGCTCTCACCTTTTCAGGGTCCATACGGAAACCGGAGGCTGACACCAAAAAACCCAAAAACTGAAGTTCCTGTACGGCAAATACACACTTCTCCAGTTTGGCGTATAATTTATTGTCTCGCAAGATCTGCAACACCTGTCTCACATGCTCCTGATGAGACACAAGATCTGGCGAGTAAATTAAAATGTCGTCCAAATATACAACCACAAACAGCCCCACAAGGTGACGAAAAATGTCATTAACAAAATGTTGGAATACTGCTGGTGCAGTAGTCAGACCAAAAGGCATGACTAGGTTCTCATAATGTCCCTCCGGCGTGTTAAACGCCGTTTTCCACTCATCCCCCTCTTTTATCCTAATCAGATTATACGCCCCCCTGAGATCCAATTTAGAAAACCATTTGGCGCCAACAATTTGATTGAAGAGATCAGGAATAAGAGGGAGTGGATACGGATCTCGAACAGTAATCCGATTAAGTTCGCGGAAATCCAAGCAAGGGCGTAGGCCTCCATCTTTCTTCTTCACAAAGAAGAACCCCGCGGCTACTGGGAAGATGAAGGTCTAATATGCCCTTTGGCCAGACTTTCAGAAATATAATCTTTCATAGCCTGCCTCTCAGGACCAGAAAGATTATACAACCTAGCTTTAGGCAACTTAGCATCAGGAAGGAGATTAATAGAGCAGTTATACACGCGATGAGGAGGCAACTCCTGACACCCCTCCTCAGAGAAAACATCCCCAAAATCCTCCAAAAAAGGAGGCAATGTACTAGGCACGACCGCACTGATGACTGTGTTCATGCAGTTGCTTTTGCAAAACTCACCCCATTGGCTTATTTCTCTGGACTGCCAATTAATCACAGGGTTATGTTTAACCAACCAAGGAAGTCCCAACACAATGGGAGTAGGTAGACCCTCCAACACATAGCAAGATAATTGTTCCCTATGTATTGCCCCTACCCGAAGGTCAATGTTATGAACCTCATGAACAAAGCTACCTTGGCCGAGAGGCCTGGCGTCAATGGAGAATATAGGGATCGGTTTGACCAATACACTCAGATGCATACCTTGAGCCTGAGCAAACTGAGCGTCAACCAGATTAGCCCCGGAACCACTATCAAGAAGAACAGACAATCTCTCCACTCTCGTACCAACTACCACCTCCACTGGTACAAGGAACTGAGAAGAACTGGCGGATGAAATACATACTCCCAGGTTGTCGTCCACCACACAACCTGGGATTAACAGTTTTCCGGCGACTTTTGGCTCAACAAGGCAGGGGATGGACATTCTCCAACAAAATGTCCCTCTTTCCCGCAGAAAAAACATCTTCTAGTCCTGCGGCGTACCGCCAATCCCCTCCTACGAAATGATGTCCCTCCCAACTGCATAGGCTCATCCGAACAGACAAGGGGAACCTCAACATAAGGGACTTTAGTGGTAGGTGGAGAAACAACAGGGAGTGGGGTTACCTCACCCCTCTCCCGAAGCCGTCTATCAGTACGGATAGCTAAGGCCATAGCAGCCTCCAGAGAAGGAGGAGACTCATACTGAGCCAAAACGTCATTTAATTTATCAGAAAGCCCATGACAAAACTGGCTCCTAAGAGCTGGGTCATTCCACTGAGTATCTGTGGCCCATCTATGAAACTCAGAAGCAAATTCCTCTGCCGGACGATCTCCCTGCTGTATCTTACGTAATTTTGTCTCAGCAAGAGAGACCCGATCTGGGTCATCATATACCAATCCCAGGGCAGTAAAAAATTGATCTACAGACAGTAGAGCCGGGGATCCCGGAGGAAGGGAAAATGCCCAGGATTGAGGATCCCCTTGCAGAAGTGAGATAACAATTCCCACTCTCTGCTCCTCACTCCCTGATGATCGAGGCCGAAGCCGAAAATACAATTTACATGCCTCCCGGAAGGTGAAAAATTTGTCTCGCCCACCAGTGAACCTGTCCGGGAGAGCAACCTTAGGTTCAACTCTGGTTTGCTCCAGGGGAGACAAAACTTTGGACTTAATGTCCGTCAGCTCCATGGATAATCCCTGCAACTGCAGAGCCAGCTGGGCTACTGGATCCATGGTAACTGGAGATAATTTTTATGGCCAGTGAAAATGTCACGCTGTCTAATGATATGTATACAATGTCAGTAAACTATTAATACAGGAACAACACTCTATACAACAACTAGTATAGCAACATCAGCATGTAAGTATAGAATAGATTTACCTGACACGATATCTGCTGAACTCAGGGTTAATCTTGAGGACTTGATGAGCTGAAACAGGAAAGAGGTGGACCGGGATCTAACCTGACCCTAAACTGGGGTCCTAACTAATCCCTCACCTTGGAGGTACTGATAATGGTTCAGAGGTCCAAGTCTCCAGCCTAACCCTGTCTCCTATCAGACCCTGAACCCTGTAATCAGTCCTAAGAAGGATCCTGACTACCACCAAAGGGATATGGGCTGATCTTAGCTAAATACACAGATTAGACATATAAGACAGACAGGATAACACTCGCTTGCATACACACTCAAACACCAAAGGAAAATAAATGGTCTGGGAAATAAACTCTAACCAAGTTGAGCTTAGAACAACTAAGGAGCTCACAACTAAAGTCTATACAGATTCATTCCTATCTGTGGTCTGCATGAAGGTTTCACTGGCAACTCCCCAAGCAGACAACCAGGAATTTAAAGGAAACCAATCAACAAATAATCAATTGCAGCCGGGAGAAACTGCACCCAGTCCCAGCACCGAGCACAGACAGAATTAACTCCCTAGCTGCCAAACACAAAGAAACAGCAGCTCAGATGTGAGAAGTCAAAATGTGCAACCGCGATGATCTTCGTGGCAATGCACACATGACACTGATTGGCCAGCAGCATATATTACAGCGCATAGACCCTGTGGGTCTCTGTGCAGCAATACACTTCAGCTGAATATGCATCCATGGACGCGTATCCAGTTGAAATTTGCGCTGGTGTCGGTTGGCTCCCCACCCACATGGACCTCTGCCGCTGTAATCATTATGCCCCTGCTGATGGTATCACTTAAATTACTATAAGTCCCATGCATACCTTGATCTGCCTCTTTCCAGCTCTAGGATGTCTTAGTTTTTATGTTTGAACACTAGTACTAAGGCTTCATTGAGATATGGTAGAATTGCTGACCTCAAGAATCCGCATTCATTGGTTATAGTATGGCTTTCCAACTTTGTATTATTTCTATTGTATTTAAAATTACTTGTGCTATTATCTCTATGTTATTGTGTGCTTTATACAATACTGTACATTACTAGAGAAGATTATGATAAATTGTTCTGAATCCTAGCGTCACTTTATCTAAGGGCACACAGAATAGAAAAGTTGTTTGAAGGAAATGTCGTGTTAACTAGAGATGAGCGAATTTGTTCGGATTTTGGTCCCGAATCTGATTTTGACATATTCAAACACTATTCGTGCCGAATGTATGTCTTATGATCGGTTCCGAACATATTCGGTAATTTCTACTCCCATTGACTCTAATGAAGTTTGACTGTGTTCGACGAATAGTGCAAAAACAATACTCGAATCCGATCATATTCGGAACTGAATCCGAACAAATTCTCTCATCTTTAGTGGTAACCCCTTCCAAGAAGAGCTAATTTGGGTTGAGATACAAACAATCTCCAGATCTGACGTTATGTGTCCAAATTAAATAAATACGATGCATCGGAGATAAGAAAATAACACACAGTCAGTGTCTGTCAGGGCACAATTCTTGTCTGATTCTCAGATGCCCAGTGTCAAGTTTTTATTACAACAACAAAGATAACAAAAGTGGGAATGGCTTAATACATTACCTAAAAAATAAAGCATTTTATGCAGGGCAGCATGGTGGTTCAGTGGTTAGCATATATGGGTTCAAATCCCACCAAGGACAACATCTGTAAGGAGTTTGTATGTTCTGCCCGTGTTTGCATGGGTTTTCTCTGGTTTCCTTAAGGTACTGTCATACTAAGCGAGATCGCTTAAGCGTCAGTGATTTTATGACGCAGCAGCTACCTCGTTAGCGACATCCCTGTGTGTGACATGTAGCGGCGATGTGGCCCCCCTGCGATGTCGCTGAACGTTCTGAGCCGTTTTTTGGTCATTGGTGTCCCGCTGGTGAGCCTGAATCGCTGAGTGAGACACCCTTTATAAACGACTTTACCAGCGGCGCAGGCGGGACTAGGTTTTCCCAATGACCGCAGAGGTCGTTATACAGATCGCTGATCTCTAATGAGATCTTTGTGTTTGGAAGCTAACTAGCAACCACATAGCAATCGCACCAACGATCTCGCCAGGTCTTGTCGTTGTCGTGATCGCTGGTACAATCGCTAAGTGTGACAGTGCCTTAACACACTCCAAAGACATACTGGTAGGGAATCTAGATTGTGAGCCCCAATGGGGACAGTGCTAATAATGTCTGTAAAGCGCTGTGGAATTAATGGCGCTATATAAATGAGTAAAATAAGTAAATTTGGGAATAACAAGGTTGTAAATTATGGAAACTGCTGAAATACTTGAAACAGGTTCTACCCAGCTTTCTATGCCTTCTGTAACAAAGAAAATTTAATACAAAGACACCTCTATATCAGAGACAACGCCCTGTGTTATTTATTTTATGAATAACACTTATAAAGCTAATTACTAAAATATTAAATTATCAAAGGTATATAAATTGTCTAAATAATAATCAAAGCAAAGTATAAATATTTGCCATAACAGCAGCCATTTGGATGAGAACAGGTAACCATTTAATGTGTATGGAGGCCTCACAAAAGAAAAATTTTAACATATTGAATTACAACCCCCGACTTCGTTTTCTTGCAGGAGGCAAGCTGCCATCAGAGGTGATTGCCAGTGGCTTACTTTACTTTTCTTCCTTGAAAACTGATGGACACTCAGCCAAACCAAGCAAGAAAGGGTACCGAGGGTATATGGGTACCTTAAGACTACTAGAATTATTTTGTTGTAGTTATGCCCAGAAATTGCAACAGTCTCTATGGCTCTCATTACAGCTCCCAAAGACAGTAACGCATGTCTAAGGTCAACAAATTTGTGAAAAATCCATTTATGTACCAGCAATCCACTATGAAATCCACTGATTTTATGTCACGCTGTATAGCAGATATATATATGTGATGACAATAATCTATATCAAAAGGGCAACATACTATATAACATGCGCATAGCTATATGATAACATAGATTTACCTGACAGAAAGTCCAGTGGGTCAGAACGGAATCCGTTATACGCTGTCTCCGGCTAGAGGGTGACCGGGGTCTAAGCTGACCCTAACTGGGGTCCTAACTAATCCCTCAACCTGGAGGTACTGTTAAAGGTACAGAGGTCCAGGCCACCAGCGTAAACCCTGTCTCCTATCAATCCCTGCCAACTGTATTCTAGTCCTAAGAAGGACCCTGAATACCACCAAAGGGAATGACCAGGTAACGGTTAATGAACAGAAAGACAAACAAGAAAGATAAGAAATAAAGTAAATAAAGTCTTACATACAACACTCACACACAGTAGGAACACCTTAGGTCTCAGAGATAAACTATAAGCTGTAAGAGTAAAAACAACTAAGGAGCTCTTAGCTTAAGTATTCCCAGAACCGATCCAGTCTGCTAAACTATATGAATGCTTTCACCGGCATCAAACACCCAGACTGGCAGGAATATAAAGGAAACTAATTAGAACATAATCCAAAGCAGCCGGGCGAGGCTGGACCTAGTCTTAGCAAAGAGCTAGGTAAAATTAACTCTCTCATTACCAAACACAAAGAAACAGCAGCTCAGCTGTGAGAAGTCAGAATGTGCAATCGTGACGATCTTCGTGGCGATGCACCCATGACATTTTACCCTTTGTCTTTTCAATTAAAAAAAGTAAGTCAGCTGTAAAAATCCACAACAGAGACTGATATACCAAAGATTTTAAAATCATCAATGCAGGTCAATTTACAGGCGGAAAAAAATATTTGGATGTGATTTCTTAAAATCATCCACATTATTGTAAACCATTGCAGATTTTACCTGCACAAACCCACAGATAAAATTCACATTTCCATTCAATGTGGACCCGCTTAAAGGGTAACTGTTCACTGGACAACTTTTGCTTAAAGGGAACCTGACAAGTCCTCCATGTCCTCTAAACCAGCAGCATTTGTATATTTCTTTATAAATACCCTGCCTACTAAGCCCTTTAACCTGAATGACACATTAACAGATGTTTAAAAAAGTGTTTTTAAAATCCGTTTTTAATATGCAAATAACTTTTTGACTAGTCAATGGGGCGTTTATTTCTTGAGCCTAGTTGTCTCAATCAGCACATTATCACACCCCTATGGGCATGATAACATGATTTCAAATACTTTTTTTAAAACATCTATAAAATATATAATATTTCTTCCAGGGTAAAGGATTTATTAGGGTATTAATGAAAGAATATTCAAATGCTGGTGGGTTGGTTGGTATGGGCGACCGGTCAGGTTACATTCATTCATTTCCAGACTTCATGTAAAATATAAGCAATGTATCCTGACCTTCCGCAGCAACACTATAAGATATTACATTCTTGTGTCACTTACAGGGAGGACATCTGATGAAATAGTAAGGACTACAGCTGAAGTGGTCGCTGACTGGCTGCAGCCTGCACAAGACACAACAATGTGTAACAGCGACGCAAACATTGCTGGAATGGCACTGCTGCTGGAGGCGGTATACTGTGTTTTTATTTGGGGCAAAAAGAGTGAAAAACAATCAATAGGCAGGGTATGAATAAAATTTGATTTTTATTTAATTCCATTAAAACGGAAAAATATTGTCCAGACAGATTAAAAAGAATCCAACTTTCCAATGCGTTTCTGGCCGTAGTCCTTATTTTCCCCTTTTAATGGAATGAAATAAAAATCAAATTTTATTCATACCCAGCCTATGTATCTTTTTTCTCTCTTTTTCCCAGCATTTTTCCATTGGTCAAAGGACTTGGATCCTGGTTGCATTATTGAGAAGCAACCATCCATTCATCAGACCGTGTGGCTTATTACCTAACTTGCACTTTTTTCTTATGTTTTTATTTTATATGGGGTCCTGAAACGATTAAACTGAGATTGTCTAGTTGTGAGCAACCCATTTATTTTGCAATTATAAAACCATGATTTACATCGCATAATTGCACAAGTTTGCGACTCATGAGATAGAGATGACATCTGTAGTAACCAGGTATGGACTGGGGCTGAAATATAGCCCTGGCATTTGAAATCACACAGGCCCATGTTGTCCCCATCCCCAAGAGCCAGATGGGATATATTACTAATATCACCCTGGATGGAGGAAAGAAAGACTTACTACAAGACCAATATTTCTAATGATACCCGTGGCCTGCTGGGGTAAGTGACAGTCAGCGACCTTGTTCTCCTTCACAACTCTTAACAGTATGGGTGTCTTGAGAACACCGATTCTGTAAACAACGTAGCAGACAGGGCAGCCCACGATCAGACAGGCCCTTCTGGCATTTGCCAGATGGCCAGTCCGGCCCTGGTAGTAACTGTCATCAATATTTTTAAGAATGGAAAAATAGATTTGTCTGGTGACTTCTATTTTTTAGGTGGAAGAGTAAGGCTCAATCAGAGATACAGCTTGTTCTTGGCACGAGATCTTGCTCTGAACATTTTCCATTGCAACCTGTGATCTAAGAAAGTGACATTTGCACTTTCCAGACATGTAACAGATGCATTATTGGTGCCAGCTGTTTGAGTTTTATTGCTGCCAGGACCAAAGAAAGACACGGGTGTTTTAAGAATTAATTGCATCGATTTGTTCCTTTCAAACTGCGTTTTACAGACATGAGATAAAGGCTTGAAAAAATCAATGAACTTCAAGAGGAAGAACTATAGGTCCTAAAATGTTACAAATATGTCTGCCTCACAGGTTAACAGAGGTATCAGGGATGTTTCCTTTTCTTAAAAAATTTGTGGTTAAATGTGCATTTGACGCTTCCATTTACTATAGGGCATAAAATCCTTTTTTGTATCGTCTGCTCAACCTCATGTCGGAAGGACAAAAGTGCAATCTGGTGGGGTGTGCAAATAGGAGGTATGGAAAGAAGCTATCGTGCAATTTTCAATTATAAAAGGCTAGATTTCTAATGGTAATCTGTTTTCCCTTGGTCAGAACAGCAGCACAACAATAGGGCAATTCTGTCCCTGTGTACCAATAGGACAGATGGAATTTTTAATGAATCTAATTAAACTGTAATGAACAGAGGCGTACACAGAAATTATAGGGCCCCATTGAGAAAGTTCTAATTGGGCTCTCTGCCCCCCCCCCAAAAAAATTATTCAATGGAGTAGGTATGGTCACAACATATGGGCGCAGTCACAGAATGAACATGTATTACACACTTACGCACTAATTCTGCAATTATTGAAGCCTAATAATGTACTCACCCACTCTATCCTCTATCATGGCCCAAAAGAGTCAGCAGATGGCTGTCTTTCCTCACTAATGTCATATCATGCAGGGGCTCTTCAGGGGTACCATCGCTTCCTCTTACATTGGGACAGGACAATGTATGTCAATGTGGTAATAACAATGAAAGTTTTTACACACGGACTGATGATCTGCATGTAAAAAATCACAGCATGCTCCACTTTGATTTGTTTTTCGGACCAGACATGCTCATTAACAGTTAAGTTAATGTGTGCCCAAAAACAGATTACATACGGGTTACTGTTATGTTTCGGTAGCTAAGGAGGACAGGAACACAGCAGGGCAGCCGAACACCTGAGATGTTGGTAACTGATGGGTTGCAGATTCCTAAACTAACGACACAACTAGAGGTAGCCGTGGAGCGTTCCTACGTTGATCCTAGACGCCTCGTCACAGCCTGAGAGATAACTACACCTAAACGCAGAAAGATGAAAGCTATCTGCCCCGGAGAAGATCCCCAAAGAAAATAGGAAGCCCCCAAGCATATAATGGCGGTTAGAAAAGATGAAAATACAAACATAGGCAGAAAATAGACTGAGCAAACGCTGGGGCCACAAGCTGACTAAATAGGACAGGACAGGAGAGATTACTTTCTGCAACCCAGAAAACCCTACAAAAATCCAACAATTCTGATTACAAAAATACTGAGATCACACGATCTCGCCACCCACTAAATCAGATCTCAGTGTGAACAAAAACCAAGCCGCAGCAGCTGAAAAAACAGGAAAAAGCAAATTGTCATGTATAGTGTACAGTTCCTATAGCGCCTTGTGCTTGGGTGCGAGGAAAACACAGGAGACATAGGTTGAAATGAAATTACTTGTATTACTTCATACAAGCATGCTGAAAAGTTCACACAGTTTGCAGGAACAGCGACAGGAGACAGCAGGCCAGAGTAACTTCAATCACTACAATAAATCTCCAAAGCAGGTTCAGGATCTCTTCTCTGTACCGTAATTCCTCTGCAAACATGGATTCACCAAACAGCAGGTTTCCAGAGTCCAAAAGTGTTCCAAGGTTCCTCAGTAGGGAATAGCTGGAGTACAAGTCCAAGGTTTCCAGGAGTCAGGTCACAGACTGACTGAGGATTGATTCAGGAGCACTGATTGTTCAGCTGAGGCTGCTTAAGAAGCAAGAGGGAAGAATCAGGGAGGGAACATGAAAACTGGAAACTCCATATTAACTGAGGGCAAGAGCTGAAGAAAGACAAAGCAAAATGGCCGACGGAAAACTGAGTTTCAAGGAACATGTCAACAGAGACAAAGAACCTTACATTACTTCCCCCTTAGGGACAACCTCCGGATGACCTCAGACCAGGCTTGTCAGGGTACCTCTGATGAAACTGGCGGAGCAGGCGAGGAGCATTTACATTATTGACTGGTTCCCATGAGTTGTCCTCCACTGGGTAGCCCTGCCATTTAATCAAATATTGCAACTGATTTCTGTACAACCTGGAATCTAGAATCCTTTCCACCATAAATTCTTCCTGACCATCGACCAGCACTGGGTCAGGGCAAGGAGAAGAACGTTCAGGAAACGTATTGGGTGTTGCAGCCTTTAGTAGGGATACATGAAAGACAGGGTGGATTCTCATGGTTCTGGGCAGTTGAAGACGACAAGCAACAGCACTTATAATCTTATTGATCTTATAAGGTCCAATGTACTTATGTCCCAATTTAGACGATGGAATCTTTAATTTAAGATTTCTGGTTGACAGCCAGACCAAATCTCCTACCTTGAAAGCTGGTGCAGGTTTACGAAATTTATCTGCTGCTTTCTTGTACCTTTCCTGAGCCAATTCTAGATTTTCCTTTAGAAGATCCATATTCTTTTGTAAAGAAGTGATTCTTTCAGCCACTGCCGGCAAGGGCGTATCTATGGGAAATCGAGGAAGAATGTTAGGATGATAACCTAGATTGGAGTAAAAAGGAGACTGCTTAGTGGAGGCGCTCTGAGAGTTGTTATAAGAGAACTCAGCCAGTGGAAGTAGATCCACCCAATCATCCTGTAGGTGGCAGATAAAACAGCGGAGATACTGCTCCAGGGTCTGATTGGTTCGTTCTGTCTGTCCATTAGTCTGGGGATGAAAAGCAGAAGAAAGGTTTACTTTAATGTCCAATGCTGCACAGAAATTTTGCCAAAACCTTGAAGTGAATTGCACCCCTCGATCCGAAATGACCTCATCCGGTACTCCATGTAAGCGAAACACATTCTTAATCATCAAGTCTGATGTCTGTTTTGCAGTGGGTAAGCCGACACAAGGGATAAAATGAGCTGCCTTTGTTAGACGGTCAACCACCACTAGAATGGTGTTCTTCCCTTGAGAGGTTGGTAACTCCACAATGAAGTCCATAGAAATGGATCCCCATGGGCGGGACGGGGTGGGAAGAGGTTGCAACAGACCAGTTGGTGAGGAGCGAGGTGTTTTGCATCTTGCACAGACTTCACATGAAGTGACATAGTTTAAGACATCTTTCCTGTAAGTGGGCCACCAAAAGAAACGAGAAAGAAATTCTTGTGTCTTTAGAATTCCCCTATGCCCGGCTATCTTGGAATCATGGATGAGTTGCAATACTCTCAATCTGACTGTTTCAGGTATATACAGACGTTGACCCTGAATCCACACACCATTCTTAAAGAAAAGACTTACGTCCCTTGGGGGTTGAGCCAACAAAGAATCCGCATGGTATGCTTCCTTGATGTCCTTAAGTAGGTCTTGATTATGAATCGCTCCCAGGAATCTAGAGTCAGGAAGAATAGTCTTAGGAGGAGTAAGTGGACGTGTCTCTGCTGAATGAATCCTAGAGAGTGCATCAGCCTTTCCATTGCGCGATCCTGGTCTATAAGAAATGACAAAATTAAATTGGTTTAGGAAAAGATTCCAGCGAGCCTGGCGAGGAGTCAGGCACTTAGCCGACCTGATAAATTCAAGGTTACGATGGTCTGTCAGGACGACTATTTGCTGTGCAGCTCCCTGAAGAAGGTGTCTCCATTCCTTGAAGGCGGCAATAATGGCCAACAATTCTCTATTGCCCACATCGTAGTTCCTCTCAGCCGAAGACAACTGCTGGGAAAAGAAGGCACAGGGATGCAAGACATTCTTCTCACCTGTTCTCTGAGAGAGTATAGCTCCAACGGCACAGTCTGAAGCATCCACCTCTATTATAAAGGCAAGCTCGGGGTTGGGATGTACTAAGATAGGTGCGGTGGTAAATTTATCCCTTAAACAGGAAAATGCTTCCTGAGCTTGCGGGGTCCAGGTGAACCTAGACTGTTTCCGGGTAAGTTGCGTGATAGGTGACACTACCTCAGAAAAATTCTTAATGAAACGTCTATAGAAGTTGGCAAACCCGATGAAACGCTGCACCTCCTTCACATTTCTAGGAATTGGCCAATCCTTGATGGCTTGGGTCTTGCTTCCATCCATACTAATCCCTTGCGTAGATAGTACATACCCCAGAAATTGAATTTCGGTCCTATGGAATTCACATTTTTCAAGTTTGATGTAGAGATGGTTTTGTCTTAGGCGTTCTAAGACCATTCTCACATGTCCATGATGTTCCTCTGTGGAGTTAGAAAAAATTAGAATATCATCCAGATAAATCACCACAAATGTATCTAGGAGATCCCTGAAGATATCATTCACGAAGTGTTGGAAAGTGGCTGGGGCGGTACTCAGACAAAAAGGCATAACTAGATATTCAAAGTGTCCATAGCGTGACCTGAATGCAGTCTTCCATTCATCCCCAGGTCTAATACGGACCAAGTTATAGGCCCCACGGAGATCCAGTTTAGAGAAAATTTTGGCATGCCGCACTCTCTCCAACAACTCAGGAATTAAAGGCAATGGATAACGGTTTTCTAATAGTAACCTTATTGAGTTCCCTATAGTCTATGCAGGGTCTCAGAGATCCATCTTTCTTCTTCACAAAGAAGATGGGTGCACCTGCGGAAGATGAAGAGGGGCGTATGAAGCCCTTGGCTAAATTTTCGTCTATATAATCCTTCAAAGCTTTTAGCTCGGGCCCTGCTAGGGGGTAGATCTTACCAAAAGGTATCTCGGCTCCAGGCAATAATTCAATTGGACAATCATATGGACGGTGAGGAGGAAGCTGATCAGCGTTCTTCTTGTCACATAAATCCACATAGTCCTGGTATACAGCTGGTAGTTCAGGACTGACATGGTTCCTTTAGGAACAGAGCAAGCTGAAACTCCTTGACTCATCTGTTTCTCCGGAAAGTGTAATTCCTTGGTCTCCCAGTTAATCGTAGGATTCTGCGCCTGCAGCCATGGTAGCCCTAGAATAATGGGAAAGTGGGGAGAAGAGATAAGCAAAAAAGACATTTTCTCCTGATGATCTTTACCCATAAGGACCCTCAAATGCTCTGTTTCTTGATCCACTGGTCCAGAAGTCAGTAGAGAGCCATCCACAGTCTCCATCTGTACTAGAGTAGCCTTCTTCACTGAACGTATCCCCTGTTTCAGAGCAAAGGAGATATCCATAAAATTTCCACTTGCTCCTGAGTCGATCATAGCAGAGCTAGACACCCAGACTGAGTCAACCCAGAGTTTGATGGAAAGGAAGCAATGAGAATTGTTTCTTTTACAACTCAGCTGGGACACCGCTGAGGAAACTTGAAAAATTGCAGCGTTTATACCGTCATCGTCCCCAGAACTAACAGAGTTTAAGTCCGAGAAATCAAGATCTCTTGCAGCAGATCTCTCTGGAGCCTGAGGCTCGGACATGACAGAGCTCCTCTCGCAACACTCACAGTGAATGACTGCTGCAGTAGTCTTACGAGAACGGCTGGGGCAGTTTATAATGAAGTGCCCTGACTTACCACAGTAGAAACATAGATTTTCCTTTATACGATGTTCTTTGCGTGCATCACTAACCCGTATTTGTAAAGAGTCCACCTGCATGGGTTCAGGTTCTGGTTCCCTTGTGATTAGAGTTGAGCGATACTTTCCGATATCCAAAAGTATCGGAATCGGAATGGTATCGCCGATACACAAAAAATATCGGCGATACCCGATACCGATACCGGAAGTCCCATGTAAGTCTATGGGAACAAAATATCGAAATAAAAAAACCCCCATTCTTGCCTTGTAGGTTAATTGTACATGAAGGAAAACAACAAAGAGTAATGTAGAATGTATTGGGGGAGGTTGAGGAGACATTAAAGGCATAGATGTTTAACCCAATCCAATGGAATAGCATTAATTTTTTTTTTTTAGGAAATACTTTCGGATTGACGAACAAATTGACAATGTTGTTAACCTTTTTTTCTATTTTGTCAAATATGTCTGTTTCACAACTTCCATGGTCTTCACCTTTTTAACTTTTCACACACTTTCTCCTTCATAATCTTCAGCAGCATCATCTTTCTCATCAAATTATTCTTCATCTTCACCTTCTTAATCTTCTAAAACTTCTTGCTATTCATCTTTTTGTTAACATTACTTATATTGTTCTTATTAAACAGTTATTATTCTTCATATTCTACTTCTTCATGTTCTTCCTATTCATCCTTTTCATCATATTCTTATTTGTGACAGACATTCCTGTACTTGTAATCTGTAAAACTCTGAATTTTCATCCTTCCGTTCTTGCTGTCACGAAAGATTTTAATTACAACAGTATTTGTCCGCGTTCAGTTTAGCCTGCAGCAGCATCAGGCATTTTCCAGGGGCACCACGAGGAGGAACGGACTCACCCCCATACACTGCTTAGTCTTCTTCTGCTTAGAATTTAGAGCATAATTTTGCTCTTCATTTTGGTCTTATACTTAATGTTCTTCTGCTTTTTGATCTTCTGCTTATTGTTCTTCTGTCTCTTGTTCTGTATCTTGTAGTTTGTCTTAACCTTCTTTGTCCTGTTGGTGATGGTACAAAAACCAATGGAAGTAACGAGGACCAGCTGACTGTGCTGGAACCCGGAGGGTCAGCAGAAGGAAAAGAGCCAATGGCACAACCGAGGACCAGCTGACGTTACTGGGACAGGGTTACTAAGCAGGAGGTACCTGTGCTCCAAAGCACTACCAAGGACCAGCAGACGTTGCTGGAACTCGGATACCGACATGGAGGCACCTAGGCCAAAGGCACTGCGGAGAACCAGCTGACGGTACTGGAACCCGGATGGGTAGCAGAAGGTACAAGAGCCAATGAAAGTAACGAGGACCAGCTGACTGTGCTGGAACCCGGAGGGTCAGCAGAAGGAAAAGAGCCAATGGCACAACCGAGGACCAGCTGACGTTACTGGGACAGGGTTACTAAGCAGGAGGTACCTGTGCTCCAAAGCACTACCAAGGACCAGCAGACGTTGCTGGAACTCGGATACCGACATGGAGGCACCTAGGCCAAAGGTACTGCGGAGAACCAGCTGACGGTACTGGAACCTGGATGGGTAGCAGAAGGTACCCATGGAAATTAAAGTTGAGGCAGCAGGACTGTTTGCCGTTCACACAGCAGGGGAACAGCTGACATTACTGAACCCCAGTAACACAGGAGCAAGTGTAGACTGTGCTAACAGCACTTCCGAGAAACAACTGGCGGTGTTGTAGCCCAGGGATGAGAAGAGAACATGGTGGAGGCAGCAGGACTTTTTGCCGTTATCACAGCAGGGGAACAGCTGACATTACTGAACCCCAGTAACACAGGAGCAAGTGTAGACTGTGCTAACAGCACTTCCGAGAAACAACTGGCGGTGTTGTAGCCCAGGGATGAGAAGAGAACATGGTGGAGGCAGCAGGACTTTTGCCGTTCACACAGCAGGGGAACAGCTGACATTACTGAACCCCAGTAACACAGGAGCAAGTGTAGACTGTGCTAACAGCACTTCCGAGAAACAACTGGCGGTGTTGTAGCCCAGGGATGAGAAGAGAACATGGTGGAGGCAGCAGGACTTTTTGCCGTTATCACAGCAGGGGAACAGCTGACATTACTGAACCCCAGTAACACGGGAGCAAGTGTTAACTGTGCTAACAGCACTTCCGAGAAACAACTGGCGGTGTTGTAACCCAGGGATGAGAAGAGAACATGGTGGAGGCAGCAGGACTGTTTGCCGTTCCACACAGCAGGGGAACAGCTGACATTACTGAACCCCAGTAACACAGGAGCAAGTGTAGACTGTGCTAACAGCACTTCCGAGAAACAACTGGCGGTGTTGTAGCCCAGGGATGAGAAGAGAACATGGTGGAGGCAGCAGGACTTTTTGCCGTTATCACAGCAGGGGAACAGCTGACATTACTGAACCCCAGTAACACAGGAGCAAGTGTAGACTGTGCTAACAGCACTTCCGAGAAACAACTGGCGGTGTTGTAGCCCAGGGATGAGAAGAGAACATGGTGGAGGCAGCAGGACTTTTTGCCGTTATCACAGCAGGGGAACAGCTGACATTACTGAACCCCAGTAACACAGGAGCAAGTGTAGACTGTGCTAACAGCACTTCCGAGAAACAACTGGCGGTGTTGTAGCCCAGGGATGAGAAGAGAACATGGTGGAGGCAGCAGGACTTTTTGCCGTTATCACAGCAGGGGAACAGCTGACATTACTGAACCCCAGTAACACAGGAGCAAGTGTAGACTGTGCTAACAGCACTTCTGAGAAACAACTGGCGGTGTTGTAGCCCAGGATGAGAAGAGAACATGGTGGAGGCAGCAGGACTTTTTGCCGTTATCACAGCAGGGGAACAGCTGACATTACTGAACCCCAGTAACACAGGAGCAAGTGTAGACTGTGCTAACAGCACTTCCGAGAAACAACTGGCGGTGTTGTAGCCCAGG
>JARQOD010003359.1:0-65832 GCA_033576555.1 Oophaga sylvatica | reverse complement strand
GGTTTGTTTGGGTTGGGGTTTTTTTTGCTGCGTTGGGGTTTATTTTGGACTGGGTTGTGTTAAGTGAGTTCGCACACATCGCCATATAGCGCTGCGGCACTCTCTAGAGGACTGTGGATTAACAGAGTTCGCACATATTGCCACAGCGCGTTACGGTGTTTATTTTGGCGACTCTGCGGGATAACAGAGTTTGCTTCTTGCGCCATTTTACTAGCAGCAGGCTCGCCTGCACGGTGGTCCCGGGCTGCGAACGCACCTTTCCACATCTTATATTGGTGCGTTCCGCAGACCCTAACATAATATTAGCGCCAGGGTCTGGCTAGTAAAATGGCAGATGAACAGCGTTTACAGCGTTACATCCAGCAGCTGGAGGGTAGGTTGGCGGCTCTTGAGCGCACAACCTCAGCTGTGGATGTTACCGCAGTCGTTGTTCAGGCTGCTAACGTAGCTGCAGCCAGTTTGTTCCTCTGCCACCTCTGTCTCTACATTGTCCCACCTCCCGCTTCCAGACAAGTTTGCTGGTGACAGCAAGCAATGTCGGGGATTCGTGAGTCAGTGCTCCATACACCTCGAGCTTCTGGCTGCACGTTTCCCCACGGATCGGACACAAGTGGGCTTTGTGATAGCTCTTCTGTCGGGCAGAGCGTTGGAGTGGGCAATGCCGCTGTGGGCGAGCGCGACGACCGTGTGGTGCGGAGCGCTTCTCGTTTTCTGGAGGCTCTGAAAAAGGTTTTTCTAGGACCTCAGGTCACCACGATACGGCGCTTAAACTGCTGGCAAGTACCCAGGGTTTCGGCTTTGGTCTGCCATTTTGCTGTCCAATTTCGGACTCTGGCTCGGAATTAGAGTGGCCAGATAAAGTCCTCATTCCGTGTTCTGGAGAGGACTGGCGGTCATGTGAAAGAGCTTGGCTACCAGGGAGATTCCTGCTACACTGGAGAAGCTTATCGCTATTTCCACCCTCGTCGACCTCCGTTTCCACGAGCGGAGGCTGGAACGTGCCCAGTGTAGGCAGAGTGTCCGGTTGGCTCCTACTTTCGCCACCCCTCTGGAGTCGCCTGTTCAGGCGCCCGACCTTCAGGAGGTTGCTCCTGCAGGATCTAAATCTCGGGTCACTCGTCCATCCCCGATTTTTTATATTTGCCAGCAGCAGGGACATTTTGCCAACCGATGTCCACAGCGGCTGAATAAACGGTCGCACCCAGTAACCGTAGGAACAGGGTCACTGGACGCCATGAGTTTTGCCCCTAAAGTGCTCCTCAAGGGGATAATTACCCACGGTTCTACCACCCTACCCGTCAAGCTGTGTGTGGATTCTGGGGCAGAGGGGTATTTTATGTCATCCTCCTTTGCTTCTCGCCACACCATGCCTTTGGTGTTGCTGGCTGAACCAGTATCGGTATGGGTGTTGAACGGAGCAATTCTGCCCTCACAAACCACCCATCAGTCTGTCCCACTCACCTTGTCTATGTCTTCTTCCCATCAGGAGAATATATCATTTTTTTATCCTCCCTGAGGGTATAGATGAGGTTTTGTTGGGATTACCCTGGCTCCGCCACCACTCTCCCCATATTGAGTGGTCTTCAGGGAGAGTTCTGGGTTGGGCTAATTTATGTAAAGGCAGATGCATTAGGGACAGCGTGCAGGTCAACACCACTGAGATACCCATAGACCTCTCTCCTCTTCCCAAGGTCTATTGGTCTTATGCCGACGTTTTCTCGAAGAAGGCTGCGGAGACTCTTCCGCCTCATCGCCCCTATGACTGCCCTATCGACCTCTTGCCTGGAGCTGAGCCTCCTAGAGGAAGGGTTTATCCCCTCTCTCTTCCTGAGATAGAGGCCATGTCCCAATATATTCAGGAGAACTTGGCAAGGGGATTCATTAGGAAGTCGGTGTCACCAGCGGGAGCGGGGTTCTTCTTTGTGCAGAAGAAGAACGGAGAATTACGTCCGTGCATTGATTATAGGGGTCTCAACGCTATCACCGTGAACAATAAGTATCCTTTGCCGCTAATCTCTGAGCTCTTTGACAGGCTTCGGGGAGCAAGGGTATTTACTAAGCTAGACCTGCTGGTTGCGTATAACCTGATTCGCATCCGTGAGGGGGACGAATGGAAGACGGCATTTAACACGAGGGATGGGCATTATGCATATCTGGTAATGCCCTTTGGCCTCTGTAATGCCCCAGCTGTCTTCCAAGACTTTGTGAACGACATCTTCCGGGATATGTTGACCACCTCGGTGGTAGTCTATCTGGATGACATTCTCATCTTTTCTCCAGATATGGCCTCCCACCGGAGAGATGTCTGCAAGGTCTTCGACCTCTTGCGAGCAAATTCCCTATATGCGAAGTTGGAGAAGTGCATGTTTGAGCAGGAGTCTCTACATTTCCTGGGCTATATCATCTCCACCCAGGGATTGGCTATGGATCCTACCAAACTACAGGCTGTGATGGATTGGCAAGAACCTCACTTCCTTAAGGCGGTGCAGCGCTTTATGGGGTTCATTAACTACTATCGCCAATTCATTCCCCACTTCTCTACTTTGGTAGCTCCCTTGTAGCCCTCACCAAGAAGGGAGCTAATCCCAAGTTGTGGTCAGAAGAGGTCACCAAGGCGTTCTCCTCCATCAAGTCGCATTTCACCAGTGCTCCCATCTTACATCGCCCCGATGTCGATAAACCGTTTATCTTAGAGGTGGATGCCTCTTCTGTTGCTGCTGGAGCAGTCCTTTTTCAAAAGGATGCCCAGGGTCGGAAGCATCCCTGCTTCTTCTTTTCCAAGACCTTTACACCAGCAGAGAGGAATTATTCCATCGGGGACAGGGAGTTACTGTCTATGAAGTTGGCCTTCTCCGAGTGGAGACATCTTCTGGAGGGGCTCGCTTCCCCTTCCAAGTATTCACGGACCACAAGAACTTGGTGTATTTGCAGACAGCCCAGCGGCTAAATTCCCGTCAGGCCAGATGGTCCTTGTTTTTCTCCCGGTTCCATTTCACCCTCCATTTCCTCTCCGGTGAGAAGAACATTCGCGCAGATGCTCTATCCTGCTCCGTGGTGTCCTCTGAGGAGGTGGAGGAGGAGCCTCGGCTTATTGTCCCCACAGAAAGCCTAAGAACGGTGGCTCCGGTTTCGCTTGAGTCTATGCCTCCGGGCAAGACTTTTGTGCCCACCAATTTGCGACCGGAAGTACTCTCTTGGGCACATTCGTCCAGGGTGGGTGGACATTTTGGGACAAAAAGGACTTCTGAGTTGCTGGCGAGGACATACTGGTGGCCGCAGATGGCCCGTGATGTCAGGGAATACGTTCAGGCGTGCGTCTCCTGCGCCAAGAATAAGTCCCCTCGACAACGGCCAGCTGGGTTACTTTTCCCTTTACCGGTGGCAGACAGGCCTTGGGAGATGGTCGGGATGGATTTTGTGGTGGGCTTACCCAAGTCTCGGGGCTGCACCATCATCTGGGTGATAACTGACCACTTCTCCAGAATGGTGCACTTAGTGCCGTTACCACGGTTACCGTCTGCACGGGCCTTGGCAGCATTATTCATTAGGCATATTTTCCGCCTACACGGTATGCCAGACAAAATTGTCAGTGATCGAGGTCCCCAGTTTGCGTCTCGGTTCTGGAGAGAGCTGTGTCGTTTACTCAGCATTGAGTTGAATCACTCCTCTGCATACCATCCCGAGACGAATGGGTTGGTAGAGAGGGCCACCCAGACCATGGTCACATATTTGCGACATTTTGTCTCTGCCAGGCAGGATGACTGGGCGTCCTTGATACCGTGGGCTGAGTTCGCTCTAAATAATGCTGTGGCTGACTCCACCGGACAGACCCCATTCTCCTGAACTACGGTCAGCATCCGCGGGTACCAGTGCCCATGCCCGTGTCTTCCGCCGATTCCAGGATGGCAGACTGGGCTGTGGAGGCACGGGACATTTGGGACCGCACCCAGGATGCCATTCAGGCCTCCAAAGAGAGGATGAGGTCTTAGGCCGATGCCCATCGGTGCCCCGCTCCTACATTTGCTCCGGGTGACCTATTGTGGCTTTCTGCCCGAAACATCAGGCTACGTGTAGAGTCCACCAAGTTGGCACCTCGCTTTTTGGGCCCCTTTAAAGTTCTTGAGCAGGTGAACCCGGTGGTTTACCACCTAGCCCTTCCGCTTTGCCTTGGTATCACTGACACCTTTCACGTGTCCCTCCTGAAACCCGTGGCCATTTCCCGGTTTTCCGAGTCATCTGCCGGGATGTCGGGTTCATCTACCGACGATCATGAGGTGAACGCCATTGTTGGGTGCAAGGTGGTACGAGGCAAAAAATTTTATTTGGTGGATTGGAGGGGTTATGGGCCTGAGGATAGGTCCTGGGAGCCTGCCGAGCATGTTCACGCTCCGCAGCTCATCGCTACCTTTGAGCGCAGCGAGGCACAAAGAAGGGGGGGCCCTAGGAGGGGAGGTAATGTTAGGGTTTGAGTTCCCGCTGCTGCACAAGGGGAGTCTCGAACCGGTCCCGCTGCGGTCCCCCATTCATCTCCGGCCGCAGTGGAGCCTGCTCAGCAGAGACGTCGGTCCCAGCATCTTGCCCATTCCAGTACTGTGCAGAGACTTGCTGCTGCCTCTCCTGGATCTGCTATTATAGCCAGTACTGGAGCAGACGTCTTTGGGACGAAGTCCTGCGTTTCCCCTTCTGAGCATGCCCAGGGTAAGATCTCTCATTGGAGATCTGGGGTCACATGTTCAGGTACTGCAGCAGCTCCTATTGGTCCGCCAGGAAGGTCATGAAACTACATGTGTTTGGAACAGTTTCTCATTGGTCCTTGTTTCTGGCAGGTCCTGTAGCTGTTGCTATAAAAGGGTGGCATGGCTGGGCCGCCATGCGCTAATATCAATCATTATATGCTTAGCGCCAGTGTGGTCATGCGTGTGTGTGGTTAGGGCCCGGCTGAAATAAGCCCCTAGAATACCGACTTAATCGGTGAGGAGTAGTTTTGAGCGATACTGCTCGATATCTAAAAATATCGGATCGGAATGGTATCGCCGATATCACTAAATATCGTCGATATCCGATTCCGATACCGGAAGGTACCAAGGTAAGTCTATGGGAACCAAATATCGACATTAAAAAAAACCATTCTTGCCTTGTTGGTTAATTGTACATGAAGGAAAACAGCAAAGACTAATGTAGAATGTATTGGGGGAGGTTGAGGAGACAATAAAGGCATACATGTTTAACCCAATGCATTGGAATAGCATTAATATATTTTTTTTTGGAAATACGTTTGGATTGACTAACAAATTGACAATGTTGTTAACCTTTTTTCTATTTTGGCAAATATGTATGTTTCACAACTTCCATGCTCTTCACCTTTTTAACTTTTGCCAGTGCCACACTTTCTCCTTCATAATCTTCAGCAGCATCATCTTTCTCATCAAATTATTCTTCATCTTCACCTTCTTAATCTTCTTCTTAAACTTCTTGCTATTCATGTTTTTGTTTACATTACTCATATTGTTATTATTAAACTAATTAATCTTCTTCATATTCAAATTCTTCATCTTCTTCCTCTTCATCTTCTTCATCATATTCTTATTTGTGACAGAGATTCCTGTACTTGTAATCTGTAAAAGTATGAATTGTTCATCCTTCCGTTCTTGCTGTCACAAAAGATTTAAATTACAACAGTATTTGTCCGTGTTCAGTTTAGCCTGCAGCAGCAGGCATTTTCCAGGGGCACCACGAGGAGGAACGGACTCACCCCCATACACTGCTTAGTCTTCTTCTGCTTAGAATTTAGAGCATATATTTTGCTCTTCATTTTGGTCTTATACTTCATGTTCTTCTGCTTTTTGATCTTCTGCTTATTGTTCTTCTGTCTCTTGTTCTGTATCTTGTAGTTTGTCTTAACCTTCTTTGTCCTGTTGGTGATCTTCTTCTGGGTAATCTTTTATTTTTTCTTTGTGATGGTGTTCAGGCTGGTTGGCTTCATGCTCGTCGTTCTTGTTGTCGTCATCTTCTTCTGGGTGGTCTTTAAGGTCGTCTAATTTCCGAGAACCAGCTGACGTTACTGGAACCCTGACGGGTATCAGATGGAGCAAGAGACAATGGAAGTAACGAGGACCAGCTGACTGTGCTGGAACCCGGAGGGGCAGCAGAAGGAAAAGAGGCAATGTCACAACCGAGTACCAGCTGACTTTACTGTGACACGGTTACTAAGCAGGAGGTACCTGTGCTCCAAAGCACTACCAAGGACCAGCAGACGTTGGTGGAACTCGGATACGGAGATGGAGGCACCTAGGCCAAAGGCACTGGGGAGAACCAGTTGACGGTACTGGACCCCGGACGGTAGCAGAAGGAAAAGAGGCAATGTCACAACCGAGTACCAGCTGACGTTACTGTGACACGGTTACTAAGCAGGAGTACCTGTGCTCCAAAGCACTACCAAGGACCAGCAGACGTTGGTGGAACTCGGATACGAGATGGAGGCACCTAGGCCAAAGCACTGGGAGAACCAGTTGACGGTACTGGACCCCGGAGGGTAGCAGAAGGAAAAGAGGCAATGTCACAACCGAGTACCAGCTGACGTTACTGTGACACGGTTACTAAGCAGGAGGTACCTGTGCTCCAAAGCACTACCAAGGACCAGCAGACGTTGGTGGAACTCGGATACGGAGATGGAGGCACCTAGGCCAAAGGCACTGGGGATAACCAGTTGACGGTACTGGACCCCGGACGGGTAGCAGAAGGAAAAGAGGCAATGTCACAACCGAGTACCAGCTGACGTTACTGTGACACGGTTACTAAGCAGGAGGTACCTGTGCTCCAAAGCACTACCAAGGACCAGCAGACGTTGGTGGAACTCGGATACGGAGATGGAGGCACCTAGGCCAAAGGCACTGGGGAGAACCAGTTGACGGTACTGGACCCCGGACGGGTAGCAGAAGGAAAAGAGGCAATGTCACAACCGAGTACCAGCTGACGTTACTGTGACACGGTTACTAAGCAGGAGGTACCTGTGCTCCAAAGCACTACCAAGGACCAGCAGACGTTGGTGGAACTCGGATACGGAGATGGAGGCACCTAGGCCAAAGGCACTGCGGAGAACCAGCTGACGGTACTGGACCCCGGACGGGTAGCAGAACGCACCCATGAAAATGTAAGTTGACAGGACGCAAGCCGTCCGCAGTTACCGAATCACACAGTCCTACAGTGGGTGCTTGTCCTATTGTCACAATGGAAACAGCCTTTATTTACATATCCCACAGCACACATAGGAATCACCTAAACTGCAGGCACCATAGAGTCGGCTAACCCGAATGCAACACGACAGCACAACTTATTGGAGGATAATTGACGTTCACACTGCCAGGAAACAGCTGTCGTGCTGTAACCAGGCTGGCCAGGAGTCAGTACCCCTGTCAATTACTTACGAGCAACAAATGGCGGTGTTGTAGCCCAGGGAGTAGAGTTCAGGTGGTAGAAAGATGAACATAACAGGAGACATGGAAAACGTTGCCAAACAGTTATTTAATCTGAAAACGGACAGGCAAATTCAGGTGAGATCCATGCCTTGTTCATTTTCAGAAAAGTAAGCCGGTCTACATTCTCTGAGGATAGTCGCATGCGACGGTCTGTTACTACACCACCTGCAGCACTAAAGACGCGCTCAGATAATACACTGGCAGCAGGGCAAGCCAGCACCTCCAATGCATACTGGCTAAGCTCTGGCCATGTATCCAACTTAGAGACCCAAAATTTGAAAGGGGAAGAGGCATCTGGGAGTACACTTAGAGGGAAAGCCAAGTAGTCTGTCACCATCTTACGGAAACGTTTCTTCCTGGTGACTGGAGCCGTCTCGGATGGTGTAGACCTTGCTGGCGCTGTCACAAAACTTCGCCACATTTGTAACATACAGCTCTTGCCCTGTGCAGAGGCGCTGCTTGTGCTCCCTCTTGTTGTAGAGGTGTCTACACTACCTCGACGCACAGAGCTGCTTTGTAAAGCAGTAGCAGCAGCAGCAGCTCTCTCGGCTGGAATGTACAACAGTATGGATTGCACCAGTGTGTCTTGGTACTCCTGCATTTTACGGTCCCGGTTCACCGGTGTGATGAGGGTTTGTAAGTTGTCCCGGTAGCGAGGGTCTAGGAGGGTGTACACCCAATAATTTGACGTGGTGAGAATGTGGGCGATGCGGCGGTCGTTTCTCAGGCACTGAAGCATGAAATCAACCATGTGCTGCAGACTCCCAACTGGCCAACAAAGGCTGTCCTCTGGAAGAGGCGTCATCTCTGCCTCCTCTGCATCACCCCACCCTCGCTCTACATACTGACTAGAGCGTTGTGTACCTCCCTCTGTAGGGATTTCTTCCTCCTCCATTGACTCCTCCTCCTCCTCCTCATCCTCCTCACAAAGTGAGCCCTGCCCAGCCCTTTGTGAGGAACCACGTTACAATGACTGTCCTGAAGGTAATTGAATTTGTGACTCCTCATCCTCCACCTCTTCCAAAACCTCTTCCTTTAGTGCTTTCAGTGATTTCTGAAGCAAGCTGATAAGGGGACAGTCATGCTGACTAGTGCATCATCTGCACTCGCCATCCGCGTCGAGACATCAAACGCACGCAAAACGTCGCAGATGTCCTTCATAGAGGCCCACTCAGTAGTGGTAAAGTGTGAACGGCGCAAATTGCGAGTTGATTGCGCCTGTTGCAGCTGATACTCCATTACTGCTGGCTGCTGCTCACACAACCGCTCCAACATATGTAACGTAGAATTCCACCTGGTGGGTACGTCACATATGATGCGATGTTCAGGAAGGCGAAATCTGACTTGCAGAGCTGCAATGTGCGATCTGGCCATGCTGGAACGTCGCAAGTGAGCGCACTCTAGGCGGACCTTGTGCAGCAGTGCATCAAGATCCGGATAGTCCCTCAAAAAACTCTGCACGACCAAGTTGAGCACATGTGCCAGACATGGTATGTGAGTGAGGTTGCCAAGGCCCAGAGCTGCCACCAGATTTCGGCCATTGTCACACACTACCAAGCCTGGCTGGAGATTAGCTGACAAAAACCACACGTCGCTCTCCTGCTTGATGGCATCCCAGAGCTCCTGCGCTGTGTGGCTTCGATTCCCCATGGAAATTAATTTCAGGACGGCCTGTTGACGTTTGGCCATGGCTGTGCTCATATCGGTCGCAACAGGTAAGCGTTCACGGGTCCATGTGGAGGTATACCGTGACGGCTCGTGCAGCGATGATTCTGAGGAACTGGAGTAGGAGGAGGAATCAATGTGTACAGACTGGATTCCTGCAATCCTTGGAGTTGGCAGAACACGTACAGCGCCACTGGCAAGATCTGTACCCGGCTCCACAACATTGACCCAATGGGCAGTGAGGGAAAGGTATCGTCCCTGGCCATGGGTACTGGTCCACGCATCGGTGGTCAGGTGGACCCTGCTACTGACGGCGTTTAGTAGCGCATGTTTAATGTTTCCCTCGACATGTTTTTGCAGAGCAGGGACGGCTTGCCTGCTGAAATAAAATCGACTTGGCACAATATATTGTGGGACTGCCAATGCCATAAAGTTCCTGAAACTGTCAGTCTCCACCAGCCTGAATGACATCATTTCAAGGGACAGGAGTTTTGCAATGCCAGCATTCAGAGCCTGTGCTCGTGGATGGTTTGCCGAGTATGGCCGTCTTTTATCCCATGCCTGTGGTACCGATGGCTGTTTTGTGGTCTGGGAGTGTGACGATGACTGTGAACTTGCTGCTGTGGGTGGAATAACAGTTTGTCTATGGACAACAGTGACCGAGGTTCTTCCATGGAGATCCTGTGAGGAAGCCGAACCAGGTGTGTGTGAGCTGGAGGTAGAGGCTCCAACACGACCTGAAGATGTAGGTGCTGCTGTAGGTTGGCCTACATCTCCAGTGTGTCTTTGTAACTCAGCTACGTGCTTTGTCCGTACATGTTTCCACATATTTGTGGTATTCAGGTTACTGATATTTTTACCTCTTTTAACTTTTTGCTTACACAGCTTGCATTGAACATAGCAAATATCATCTACAAGTCTGTCAAAAAAGGACCACGCAGTGCAAGTCATGGGAGCGCCAATTTTGACATTTCTAAGAGAACTGCTCCCAACAGGTGCCAAACTGGAGGCTACAGGCAAGCGAGTCTGCAGCCTACCTCTCCCTCCTCTTTGTACCGTTGGGACAATCTCTTCCTCAGTGCTGCTCCCACCACCTTCCTGTTGCTCACGCCATGTTGGGTCTCGGACTTCATCATCTCCACTACCCTCTTCCAACACCTGCTGCTGTTGGATGGTCTGGGCAGCACCATGCTCCACAAAACCTGGCACCTGAGTCTCATCATCATCATAAGATGCGTTCTGCGGTGTGCTGTCCATCGGCACTGGCTCACCCGCCTCTTCAGATTGAGAGAGACACAGCTGTTGCGCATCACTGCATACTCCCTCTTCTTCAAATTGCAGAATGCTGCTTGCCTGTGCCCGTGTTTGCGAGCCAACAGATTCTGAGAACAGAAGCAGAGACTCAGCTGGCTCCTGTACAGAACTCTCTGACTGACTGGGCAATTTGACAGGCGGTGAACAGACAGATGGTTGCTCAACAGTGTTGTGTTCCTGAGAGGAGGTGGAAGGAATTGAAGTCGATGCATTGGCTGCCATCCAACCAACAACGGCTTCAATTTGTTCTTCCCACAGCAGGGGGCACGCCGAGCTCCTACCAAACTGCGCATAAAGGAACGCTCATGGGTAAAACTGGTGGATGCTGTGTCACTGAGGGCGGCAGCAGCCACAGAATCCCCACGTCCTCTCCCTGCTGAAACTCCACGGCCACGACCACGTGCCTTACTCCCTGCCTTCTTCATCTTGGTAGATTGATAAAGAAAGTCAGAAAAGTTATAAGGCCTAAGTGTGGTTATTACGCAGAGACTGAAGTGAACACTGAAACACAACTGTTCACAATCTGTGAAAGGCTACTCCTTTGTCTACTTCTATAGTGTTTGCAACCAATGTATTGGATACGGATGGAAGCGCGTCACACTAATAGATTATATTTATTTTAAATGGAATGGAGCAGAACCAATTGGAGAGAAATGGAGAGAAATGAAAAGGATGAGGCACTGAGACACGCTCAGCAGAGTTCAAGCAGCAGTGCTTGAACAAGTAACTGGAGCGTGATGTGCACTCAAAAAATAAAAAACACAGACTGAAGTGAACACTGAAACACAACTGTTCAAATCTGTGAAAGGCTACTCCTTTGTCTACTTCTATAGTGTTTGCAACCAATGTATTGGATACGGATGGAAGCGCGTCACACTAATAGTTAAATTGCATGGAGCAGCAAGAATTACACTGAAGAAAAAAAAAAAGAGTCTGTGAGTGACACGTGCAGATGCCTACAGACAGCGTTGCATGCAGAGCAAACTGCAGCGTCACCTGCACTCACACACACCTTGCAGAGCTGTTAAAACAACACTGCAGGCAAAAGGAAGCTTTACACAGCGGTTGGTGCTAGCCTGCCTACAGCACAGTACACTAAATCGCAATCTCTAACTGTCCCTCAGAGTCAGCACAGCAGCGTTCTGTCCCTTACTGAATTCACAGCACAGTGACGCTAAAATGGCGGCGGCGCCTTTTATAGTGCATTCTGACATCATTTCAGCATCCAATCAAAGCCATGCCATTAGTTAACATGACCGCAGCAGTACAGGATGTGCCCACACTTCTTAGGATTCCTCATTGGCTGACTAAAATCACATTGCCTCTCAAAGAATTATGGGAACTTCCGATTCCGGTATACGATATATGGAAAATATCGGAACTAAGTATCGAAAGGCCGAAACAGCTAATATCGGCCGATACCCGATACTTGCGGTATCGTATCGCTCAACACTAGTGAGGAGTTTGGTATGCTAGCTGGTCAGGGTCGGTGTCCTAGATGCCCTAGATTGCCGGCATAACCGGTGAGGAGTTTGATTGCGTATTCAGGGCCTGGCGTTCAGACGCCATAGATTGCGGGTGTCTCCCGCGAGGACATTAGCGCATGAGCACGTTCTATGTTCGCTTAGCTGTTCACTGTGTACCTGGGTGCCTGACAGGACACAGAAGTTTGTCTCAGCGGCTCTGTGACATAACAGGGTTCACTTTCAACGCTAGACAGTGCCCTAGCGTGTTTATTTTGCGACTCAGTTGTGTTAAGTGAGTTCGCACACATCGCCATATAGCGCTGTGGCACTCCTTCTAGCGGCTCTGTGGATTAACAGAGTTCGCACATATTGCCACAGCGCGTTACGGCGATTATTTTGGCGACTCTGCAGGATAACAGAGTTCGCTTCTTGCGCCATTTTACTAGCAGGTGGTCCCCGGGCTGCGAACGCACCTCTCCACATCTTATATTTGGTGCGTTTCGCAGACCCAAACAACGTGAAGTACAATATGTCACGAGAAAACAATCTCAGAATCGCGAAAATCCGTTGAAGCGTTCCAGAGTTATAACCTCATAAAGAGACAGTGGTCAGAATTGTAAAAATTGGCCTGGTCATTAACGTGCAAAACACCCTTGGGGTTTAAGGGTTAAGCTAATGGTGCCTCTCGCTTGTCTATTTTTCTTATCTCATGTCTGATTTTCCTGATCAGGTCTATCTGTAGTCATTACTTCCCATAAATCATCTTTAGACAATAACATCTCTACTTTGAACTTCCATAGCTGATAGTTCTCATCATTCAGTTTAGCTACTGCGAGTTTTAGCTCTGTATTATTCATAATTTTTAACTTATCTTACTTGTTTTGAGACTTGCACTGAAGAATTCTTCTGAATTCACCAGGGTCTTGCTGAGAGTTCCAGTGTCCTGGGTATCTGGTATTCTTGGTGCTTGGGATCTGTGGTGTCTGGATTCTCTGGTGCCTGGGTTCTCTGGGTACGCTGTATCTGGGGTGACTGGGCCCATAACCTGTTGCACAGCTTCTGAATCCACACCTTTGCAGTAGAAAACTTCACAGAGCAGGCTTCATGGGATAACAAGCTTTTACTTCTTACAACATGAGGTAAAAGGAAAATGCACAGTCATTTCAGCATTGCATCAGGAAAACAGGAACAAAACGAAAGTGAAACTACAATTGAGACTATTTCTTATACAATACATTAAACAGAAGGAAGCGTTACACAACATCGCCATCTATTGTCAGGTCAGCATAAAGTCCTCCTTTTACTTATAATAGTCCTAATCTGTTGCATATGCCAACAGGAACAACAAGGTGGAGGCGGAAATCACCATCACAGCTGGGACCCCACCAGAACCTCGAGGCAGGGTTAGCATGGCTGAAATGTGGAAAAACTTTATGAGCATGTCACAACATCCAGCACCACCATCTGATACAATCCGTATTAGCAGCGTTTCAACAACATGGTGGAAGACTACCTGTCCACACGTCTCCACATACTAACAGATGGGTCTACCCCATTTAACTTCTGGTTCTCCAAATTGAACACGTGGCCCGAGCTTGCTCTTTATGCTTTGGAGGTGCTGGCATGCCCTACAATGAGGGTACTGTTGAAACGTGTGTTTAATACAGCAGGGGGGTGTCACGCTGTCTCTGCATAAAGAGGACCGGGGTCTATGCTGACCCTAAGCTGGGGTCCTGACTAATCCCTCTACCTGGAGGTACTGTTGATGGTACAGAGGTCCAACCCTATCTCCTGTGAATCCCTGACAACTGTAATCTAGTCCTGAGAAGGACCCTGATTACCACCACAGGGAACGGGAAGGTAACTGCCTACACACAGTATAAGACGAACGAGACAGTACAAGGGGTAAAATAAAAGACACCTTGCATACAAAACAACAACTACAGAGGGAACACCAAATGGTAAGGAGATAAATAATAAAGCGAGGAGAGGAGAAAACCACAACAGGTACTCTTAGCTTTAGACTTCTCAATATGATCCGCTCTGCTGTTCTGCATGAATGCTTTCACCGACACTTCCCTAGCAGACAGGCAGGTATATGAAGAAATCCAATTATCGCAACATTAATTGCAGCTGAGCAAGGCTGGTCTTGTCCAGCACAGAGAGAGGGAAAATTAACTCTCTCACTGCCAAAAAGCACCCAGCAGCAGAAACTCAGCTGTGAGAAGTCAGGGTGTGCAATCGCGATGATCTTCGCAGCGACACACCCGTGACAGTACCCCCCCTTCTACGAGGGGCCTCCGGACCCTCAGGGCCGGGTTTATCTGGGTGAGTAGTGTGGAAGGCCCGAACCAATCGGTCTGCGTTAATATCCAACGCAGGAACCCACATCCTCTCCTCAGGACCATACCCCCTCCAATGAACAAGGTACTGAAGGGACCGGCGATTCAGACGTGAATCGATGACTCTCGACACCTGGAACTCCAAGTTACCATTGACCACCACAGGAGGAGGAGGTAAAGGTGAAGGTATCACCGGCGCCACATACCTCTTAAGCAACGATCTGTGGAACACATTATTAATTTTAAATGTGGGAGGGAGGTCAAGACGGAATGCAACCGGATTAATTATAGAACTGATCTTGTATGGCCCGATGAACCTGGGACCCAGTTTCCAGGAGGGAACCTTAAGTTTTATATTCTTGGTAGACAACCATACCAGATCGTTCACACTTAGGTCCGGACCAGACACTCTCCTCCTATCAGCCATACGTCTGTATCGGTTCCCCATAGTACTCAGATTATTCAGCACTCCTCTCCACACTGAAGCAAGTGACAACGAAAATCGTTCCTCCTCAGGAACCCCAGAAGAGCCCCCCCTATTGAAAGTACAAAACTGGGGGTGAAAACCATATGCCCCAAAAAACGGGGACTTACCAGAGGACTCGCTCCCCCTATTATTTAGAGCAAACTCCGCCAGAGGCAAGAAAGAAGCCCAGTCCTCCTGGTTCTCTGACACAAAACACCGGAGATATGTCTCCAAGCTCTGGTTCAGACGCTCTGTCTGACCATTGGACTGCGGGTGAAAAGCCGATGAAAATGACAACTGCATCCCCCGCCGTGTACAAAATGCCTTCCAGAATTTGGACACAAACTGAGACCCCCGATCCGACATCACATCGGAGGGTACCCCGTGAAGTCTTACAATCTCCCCAATAAACACCTGTCAAGAGTTTTAGCATTAGGAAGAGCAGGAAGAGCGATAAAATGTGCCATCTTGCTGAACCTGTCCACTATAACGAGTATGACTGTTTTACCCGAAGATGGCGGGAGGTGCGTAATGAAGTCCATAGACAGATGAGTCCACGGACGCTCCGGGATCTTCAAAGGTAAGAGGGCCCCAGACGGACGGGTATGTGGTGTCTTAGAGCGCGCACAAACCTCGCAGGACGCGACAAAAGTTACCACCTCCCTATGTAAGTTAGGCCACCAAAACCGGCGCGAGAGGAGATCCTCAGTTGCTTTACTCCCTGGGTGTCCTGCCAAAGCAGAATTATGGTGTGCCTCGATCACCTTTTGTCGCAACTGATTTGGAACAAACAGTCTCCCTGGAGGTCCTACAGGGGCGTCCCCCTGAGCCTCCAATACCTCCTTCTCAAGCTCAGAGCATACTGCCGACACCACCACCCCCTCCTGAACGACCGGAACCGGGTCCTCCGTATTCCCAGCCCCAGGGAAACAGCGAGATAAGGCATCCGCCTTAACATTTTTTGACCCAGGACGATATGTGACGACAAAATTAAACCTGGTAAAAAACAACGACCACCTAGCTTGTCTGGGATTCAGACGTTTAGCGGACTCTAAATATAGCAGGTTTTTGTGATCAGTAATGACGGTGACTGGGTGGACTGCCCCCTCCAAATAATGACGCCACTCCTCAAAAGCTAACTTAATGGCCAAGAGTTCCCTATTGCCGACATCATAATTCCTCTCCGCGGACGACAATTTTTTAGAGAAGAAGGCGCACGGATGCCATTTACCAGGGGACGAACCTTGTGACAATACTGCTCCCACCCCTACCTCGGAAGCGTCCACCTCCACAATGAACAGCTGTGACGCATCAGGCTGAATAAGTATGGGTGCTGAAGCAAAACATTTTTTCAAGGAATAAAACGCTTGACAAGCCTTGTCAGACCATTTTGAAAAATCCGTCACTTTTTTAGTCATGTCAGTGAGAGGTTTAACTATGGACGAAAAATTACAAATGAATTTCCGGTAGTAGTTAGCAAACCCCAAGAAACGTTGTAATGCCTTAAGATCCTCTGGCAGATCCCACTCAAGAACTGCCCGCACTTTCCCAGGGTCCATACGAAAACCGGATGCTGACACCAGGAATCCTAAAAACTGAAGTTCCTGTACGGCGAACACACACTTCTCCCATTTGGCGTACAGTTTATTATCCCGCAAGATCTGTAACACCTGTCTAACATGCTCCTGATGAGACACAAGATCCGGCGAGTAAATTAAGATATCATCCAGATATATGACCACAAACTGTCCCATTAGGTGGTGAAAGATGTCATTTACAAAGTGTTGAAACACCGCCGGGGCAATACTCAGACCAAATGGCATGACAAGGTTCTCATAATGCCCCTCCGGAGTGTTAAACGCCGTCTTCCACTCATCCCCCTCCTTCATCCTAATCAGATTGTACGCCCCTCTGAGATCCAAATTAGAGAACCATTTGGCACCCACGATCTGATTGAAGAGATCGGGAATAAGTGGGAGCGGATACGGATCTCGGACCGTAATCCGATTAAGCTCACGGAAATCCAGGCAAGGGCGTAGGCCTCCATCTTTTTTCTTCACAAAGAAGAACCCCGCGGCCACCGGGGAAGATGAAGGTCTAATATGCCCCTTAGCCAGACTCTCTGAAATATAATCCTTCATGGCCTGTCTCTCAGGACCAGAAAGGTTATACAACCTAGATTTCGGTAATTTGGCCCCAGGGATCAAGTTAACAGAACAGTCATATTCGCGATGAGGAGGTAATTCTTGACACCTTTCTCCGAGAATACATCCTCAAAGTCTACCAGAAATGGAGGTAAGGCCCTAGAGCGACCGTACCAATGACCGTATTCATGCAGTTTTTATTACAGAAATCACTCCATTGACTTATCTCTCTGGATTGCCAATTAATAACCGGGTTATGCTTAGTTAACCAAGGAAGGCCCAGCATTATAGGAGTAGGAAGACCCTCCAACACATAACAAGACAACAGTTCTTTATGTAACGCCCCCACTTGAAGATCTATGTTATGCACTGCTTGCAAAAAACTTCCCTGACCGAGAGGTCTGGCGTCGATCGAGAATATGGGGACGGGTTTAGCCAACACACTCAATCGCATACCTTAAACCTGGGCAAAGCGAGCATCCACCAGATTAGCCCCGGCCCCACTATCCAGAAGAACAGATATCCTCTCAGTTCTCGCACCCACCGCCACCTCCGCCGGTAAGAGAAACTGAGACGAATTTAGGGACGAAATACTTACTCCCAGATTGCCGTCCACCACACAATCTGGGATCAATAGTTTTCCGGCGACTTCTCACTCTGCAAAGAACGGGATGGACACCCCCCAATAAAATGTCCCTTTTTCCCACAGAAGAAACAACTTCTTGTTTTGTGGTGCCCCACCGATCCCCTCCCCCGGAATGATGTCCCTCCTAATTGCATAGGCTCCTCTGGACTGACTAGGGGAACCTCCGTATAAGGGACCCTTGAGGAAGGTGGAGTCATAACAGGGGGCGAAGTTACCCCGCACCTCTCCCGAAGACGTCTGTCAATACGAATAGCAAGGGCCATAGCGGTCTCCAGTGAGGTGGGGGGGTCATACTGTGCCAGCACATCCTTTAATTTGTCAGATAAACCTTGACAAAACTGGCTCCTAAGAGCCGGGTCATTCCACTGGGTGTCTGTGGCCCACCTACGGAACTCCTAACAGAATTCCTCCGCCGGACGATCTCCCTGCTGTATCCTACGTAACTTAGATTCAGCAAGGGAGACCCGATCCGGGTCATCATATACAAGACCCAGAGCTGCAAAAAACCCATCCACTGACTGGAGAGCTGGGGAGCCCGGGGGGAGAGCGAACGCCCAGGATTGGGGGTCTCCTTGTAGGAGCGAGATGACAATCCCCACCCTTTGTTCTTCACTCCCAGATGACCGAGGTCGCAGCCGAAAGTACAATTTACATGCCTCCCAGAAAGCAAAAAACTTGTCCCACCCCCCAGTGAATCTGTCAGGGAGAGCTACTTTAGGTTCAGGTCCGGCCTGCTCCGGGGGTACAAAACCTTGGACTTAACGTCCGCCAGCTCCATGGACAAACTCTGCAACTGCCGAGCAAGACTGACTACTGGATCCATGGTGACTGGAGAAAATCTTTTTAGTGGTCGGTGAAAATGTCACGCTGTCTCTGCATAAAGAGGACCGGGGTCTATGCTGACCCTAAGCTGGGGTCCTGACTAATCCCTCTACCTGGAGGTACTGTTGATGGTACAGAGGTCCAGGCCGCCAGCGTAACCCTATCTCCTGTGAATCCCTGACAACTGTAATCTAGTCCTGAGAAGGACCCTGATTACCACCACAGGGAACGGAAGGTAACTGCCTACACACAGTATAAGACGAACGAGACAGTACAAGGGGTAAAATAAAAGACACCTTGCATACAAAACAACAACTACAGAGGGAACACCAAATGGTAAGGAGATAAATAATAAAGCGAGGAGAGGAGAAAACCACAACAGGTACTCTTAGCTTTAGACTTCTCAATATGATCCGCTCTGCTGGTCTGCATGAATGCTTTCACCGACACTTCCCTAGCAGACAGGCAGGTATATGAAGAAATCCAATTATCGCAACATTAATTGCAGCTGAGCAAGGCTGGTATTGTCCAGCACAGAGAGAGGGAGAATTAACTCTCTCACTGCCGAAAAGCACCCAGCAGCAGAAACTCAGCTGTGAGAAGTCAGGGTGTGCAATCGCGACGATCTTCGCAGCGACACACCCGTGACAGGGGGTCATCATAGACAAGCACTTATACCTGTCCACATCCAACATGGGTAACCTAACATTCATTAAAATGAACCAGAAGTGGAGCCAACAGGACTTGTACATACCTTTCGATGATTAGACAACAATAACAGCTGCAATCAGCCAGTCTACAACGCTATTTGCCATTCGTTTCATTTGGGGGCCTCGTCAAGAGATAAAAATAAAAAAAACTGTGTTGGCTACCTCCTATTCCGCCTCTTCCAACTATACTGCCACCTCCACCTCCTACTCCATTAGAACCTGTTCCTCCTGTTTCAAGATTCTTATTTTGTATTTATATTCTGCTAGGAGTAGGGACAGGATGCATCTGTAGTAAGGGACAGTATTAGGTTTTGCATGTGCGCACTTTTACAAAAACAGTAGCTATGTGCACTCTGCACATGTCTCTGTGATAATACCATGTGCACCCAATGTGTGTGTCAAAAAAAATTTCTACTCTTAGGCAATCATGTTTGTCATAGCACTATACCAAAAGGCGCTGTGTGTATTCTTGAACCCATATCAGTGGGAGTAGTTTGTCAAAAGCTGCTGGGTGTACTCTGCAACTCTGCCTGTGGGGTTCTGTCGGCCATTGTCTGGGTGTGAAATTTGTTATCAGCTCCTGTGGTGGAAATTTAGACACATGCTCTTTGGGTACCATTTGTCACGCTGTCTCTGTATACAGGAGGACCGGGGTCTATGCTGACCCTAAGCTGGGGTCCTGACTAATCCCTCTACCTGGAGGTACTGTTGATGGTACAGAGGTCCAGGCCGCCAGCGTAACCCTATCTCCTGTGAATCCCTAACCACTGTAATCTAGTCCTGAGAAGGACCCTGATTACCACCACAGGGAACAGGAAGGTAACTGCCTTCACACACAGTATAAGACGAACGAGACAGTACAAGGGGTAAAATAAAAGACCACCTTGCATACAAAACTACCACTACAGAGGGAATACCAATGGGTAAGGAGATAAATAATAAAGCGAGGAGAGGAGAAAACCACAACAGGTACTCTTAGCTTTAGACTTCTCAATACGATTCTCTCTGCTGGTCTGCATGAATGCTTTCACCGACACTTCCCCAGCAGACAGGCAGGTATATGAAGGAAACCAATTACCACAACATTAATTGCAGCTGAGCGAGGCTGGTCTAGTCCAGCACAGAGAGAGGAAGAATTAACTCCCTCAGTGCCGAAAAACATCCAGCACCAGAACCTCAGCTGTGAGAAGTCAGGGTGTGCAATCGCGACGATCTTCGCAGTGACACACCCGTGACAGTACCCCCCCTTCTACGAGGGGCCTCCGGACCCTCAGGGCCGGGTTTATCTGGGTGAGTAGTGTGGAAGGCCCGAACCAATCGGTCTGCGTTAATATCTGACGCAGAAACCCACGTCCTCTCCTCAGGACCATACCCCCTCCAATGAACAAGGTACTGAAGGGACCGGCGATTCAGACGTGAATCGATGACTCTCGACACCTGGAACTCCAAGTTACCATTGACCACCACAGGAGGAGGAGGTAAAGGTGAAGGTATCACCGGCGCCACATACCTCTTAAGCAACGATCTGTGGAACACATTATGAATTTTAAATGTAGGAGGGAGGTCAAGACGGAATGTAACCGGATTAATTATAGCACTGATCTTGTATGGCCCGATGAACCTGGGACCCAGTATCCAGGAGGGAACCTTAAGTTTTATATTTTTGGTAGACAACCATACCAGATCATTCACACTTAGGTCCGGACCAGACACTCTCCTCCTATCAGCCATACGTTTGTATCGGTTCCCCATAGTACTCAGATTATTCAGCACTCCTCTCCACACTGAAGCAAGTGACGACGAAAATCGTTCCTCCTCAGGAACCCCAGAAGAGCCCCCCCTATTGAAAGTACAAAACTGGGGGTGAAAACCATATGCCCCAAAAAACGGGACTTACCAGTGGACTCGCTCCGCCTATTATTTAGAGCAAATTCCGCCAGAGGCAAGAAAGAAGCCCAGTCCTCCTGGTTCTCTGACACAAAACACCGGAGATATGTCTCCAAGCTCTGGTTCAGACGCTCTGTCTGACCATTGGTCTGCGGGTGAAAAGCCGATGAAAATGACAACTGCATCCCCCGCCGTGTACAAAATGCTTTCCAGAATTTGGACACAAACTGAGACCCCCGATCCGACACCACATCGGAGGGTACCCCGTGAAGCCTTACAATCTCCCCAATAAACACCTGCGCAAGAGTTTTAGCATTAGGAAGAGCAGGAAGAGCGATAAAATGTGCCATCTTGCTGAACCTGTCCACTACAACGAGTATGACTGTTTTACCCGAAGATAACGGGAGGTCCGTAATGAAGTCCATAGACAGATGAGTCCACGGACGCTCTGGGATCTTCAAAGGTAAGAGAGTCCCCGACGGACGGGTATGTGGGGTCTTAGAGCGCGCACAAACCTCGCAGGACGCGACAAAAGTTACCACCTCCTTATGTAAGTTAGGCCACCAAAACCGACGCGAGAGGAGATCCTCAGTTGCTTTACTCCCTGGATGTCCTGCCAAAGCAGAATTATGGTGTGCCTCGATCACCTTTTGTCGCAACTGATTTGGAACAAACAGTCTCCCTGGAGGTCCTACAGGGGCGTCCCCCTGAGCCTCCAATACCTCCTCCTCAAGCTCAGAGCATACTGCCGACACCACCACCCCCTCCTGAAGGACCGGAACCGGGTCCTCCGTATTCCCAGCCCCTGGGAAACAGCGAGATAAGGCATCTGCCTTAACATTTTTTGAGCCAGGACGATATGTGACGACAAAATTAAACCTGGTAAAAAACAACGACCACCTAGCTTGTCTGGGATTCAGACGTTTAGCGGACTCTAAATATAGCAGGTTTTTGTGATCGGTAATGACGGTGACCGGGTGGACTGCCCCCTCCAAAAAATGACGCCACTCCTCAAAAGCTAACTTAATGGCCTAGAGTTCCCTATTGCCGACATCATAATTCCTCTCAGCGGACGACAATTTTTTAGAGAAGAAGGCGCACGGATGCCATTTACCAGGGGACGAACCTTGTGACAATACTGCTCCCACCCCTACCTCGGAAGCGTCCACCTCAACAATGAACGGCTGTGACGCATCAGGTTGAATAAGTATGGGTGCAGAAGCAAAACATTTTTTCAAAGAGGAAAACGCTTGACAAGCCTTGTCAGACCACTTTGAAAAATCCGTCCCTTTTTTAGTCATGTCTGTGAGAGGTTTAACTATGGACAAAAAATTACGAATGAACTTCCGGTAGTAGTTAGCAAACCCCAGGAAACGTTGTAATGCCTTAAGATCCTCTGGCAGATCCCACTCAAGAACTGCCCGCACTTTCCCAGGGTCCATACGAAAACCGGATGCTGACACCAGGAATCCTAAAAACTGAAGTTCCTGTACGGCGAACACACACTTCTCCCATATGGCGTACAGTTTATTATCCCGCAAGATCTGTAACACCTGCCTAACATGCTCCTGATGAGACACAAGATCTGGCGAGTAAATTAAGATATCATCCAGATATATGACCACAAACTGTCCCATTAGGTGGCGAAAGATGTCATTTACAAAGTGTTGAAACACCGCCGGGGCAATACTCAGACCAAATGGCATGACAAGGTTCTCATAATGCCCCTCCGGTGTGTTAAACGCCGTCTTCCACTCTTCCCCCTCCTTCATCCTAATCAGATTGTACGCCCCCTGAGATCCAACTTAGAGAACCATTTGGCACCCACGATCTGATTGAAGAGATCGGGAATAAGTGGGAGCGGATACGGATCTCGGACCGTAATCCGATTATGCTCATGGAAATCCAGGCAAGGGCGTAGGCCTCCATCTTTTTTCTTCACAAAGAAGAACCCCGCGGCCACCGGGGAAGATGAAGGTCTAATATGCCCCTTAGCCAGACTCTCTGAAACATAATCCTTCATGGCCTGTCTCTCAGGACCAGAAAGGTTATACAACCTAGATTTCGGTAACTTGGCCCCAGGGAGCAAGTTAACAGAACAGTCATATTCGCGATGAGGAGGTAATTCTTGACACCCTTTCTCCGAGAATACATCCTCAAAGTCTACCAGAAATCGCTCCATTGGGTTATCTCTCTGGATTGCCAATTAATAACCGGGTTATGCTTAGTTAGCCAAGGCAGGCCCAGCACTATAGGAGTGGGAAGACCCTCCAACACATAACAAGACAACAGTTCTTTATGTAGCGCCCCCACTTGAAGATCTATGTTATGCACTGCTTGCATAAAACTTCCCTGACCGAGAGGTCTGGCGTCGATCGAGAATATGGGGACGGGTTTAGCCAACCCACTCAAACGCATACCTTGAACCCGGGCAAAGCGAGCATCCACCAGATTAGCCCCGGCCCCACTATCCAGAAGAACAGATATCCTCTCAGTTTTCGCACCCACCACCACCTCCGCCGGTACGAGAAACTGAGACGAACTTAGGGACGAAATACTTACTCCCAGATTGCCGTCCACCACACAATCTGGGATCAATAGTTTTCCGGCGACTTCTCACTCTGCAAAGGACGGGATGGACACCCCCTAATAAAATGTCCCTTTTTTCCACAGAAGAAACAACTTCTTGTTTTGTGGCGCCCCACCGATCCCCTCCCCCGGAACGATGTCCCTCCTAATTGCATAGGCTCCTCTGGACTGACCAGGGGAACCTCCGTATAAGGGACCCTTGAGGAAGGTGGAGTCATCACAGGGGGCGAAGTTACCCCGCACCTCTCCCGAAGACGTCTGTCAATCCGAATAGCAAGGGCCATAGCGGCTTCCAGTGTCGTGGGAGGGTCATACTGCGCCAACACATCTTTTAATTTGTCAGATAAACCTTGACAAAACTGGCTCCTAAGAGCCGGGTCATTCCACTGGGTGTCCGTGGCCCACCTACGGAACTCCGAACAGAATTCCTCAGCCGGACGATCTCCCTGCTGTATCTTACGTAACTTAGTTTCAGCAAGGGAGACCCGATCCGGGTCATCATATACAAGACCCAGAGCTGCGAAAAATCTATCCACTGACTGGAGAGCTGGGGAGCCCGGGGGAAGAGAGAACGCCCAGGATTGGGGTCTCCTTGTAGGAGTGAGATGACAATTCCCACCCTTTGATCTTCACTCCCAGATGACTGAGGTCGCAGCCGAAAGTACAATTTACATGCCTCCCGGAAAGCAAAAAATTTGTCCCGCCCTCCAGTGAACCTGTCCGGGAGAGCTACTTTAGGTTCAGGTCTGGCCTGCTCCGGGGGGTACAAAACCTTGGATTTAACGTCCCTCAGCTCCATGGACAAACTCTGCAACTGCTGAGCTAGACTGGTTACTGGATCCATGGTGGCTGGGGAGAATCTTTAGTATGGTCGGTGAAAATGTCACGCTGTCTCTGTATACAGGAGGACCGGGGTCTATGCTGACCCTAAGCTGGGGTCCTGACTAATCCCTCTACCTGGAGGTACTTTTGATGGTACAGAGGTCCAGGCCACCAGCGTAACCCTATCTCCTGTGAATCCCTAACCACTGTAATCTAGTCCTGAGAAGGACCCTGATTACCACCACAGGGAACAGGAAGGTAACTGCCTTCACACACAGTATAAGACGAACGAGACAGTACAAGGGGTAAAATAAAAGACCACCTTGCATACAAAACTATCACTACAGAGGGAACACCAACGGGTAAGGAGATAAATAATAAAGCGAGGAGAGGAGAAAACCACAACAGGTACTCTTAGCTTTAGACTTATCAATACGATCCGCTCTGCTGGTCTGCATGAATGCTTTCACCGACACTTCCCCAGCAGACAGGCAGGTATATGAAGGAAACCAATTACCACAACATTAATTGCAGCTGAGCGAGGCTGGTCTAGTCCAGCACAGAGAGAGGAAGAATTAACTCCCTCAGTGCCGAAAAACACCCAGCACCAGAACCTCAGCTGTGAGAAGTCAGGGTGTGCAATCGCGACGATCTTCGCAGTGACACACCCGTGACACCATTCCATCAAAGTCTTCAATCCAAAACGTCACTGCTTCCCTTCCAAGCCCCGATGTGTGCCCATACAGTAGTTTTTCTCCACATATGGGGTATCAGCGTACTGAGGACAAATTGGACAACAACTTTTGTTGTCCAATTTCTCCTGTTACCCTTGGGAAAATAAAAAATTGGTGACTAAAAGATCATTTTTGTGGGAAAAAATAGGATTCTTTATTTTCATGCCTGGGCATTATAAACTTGTGTAAAGCACTTGGAGGATCAAATTGCTCACCACAGATCTAGATAAGTTCCTTAGGGGTCTAGTTTCTAAAATGGGGTCACTTGTGGGGGTTTCCACTGTTTAGGCACATCTGGGGCTCTGCAAACGGAACATGACACCCATCAAAATCTGCATTCCAAAACATCATTACTTCCTTTCCGAGCCCTGCCGTGCACCCAAACAGTTCTTCCCCCACATATGGGGTATCAGCGTACTCAGGAGAAATTGGACAACTTTTGGGGTCCAAATTCCTTGGGAAAAATCAAAAATTGGGGACTAAAAAAATCATTTTTGTGGAAAAAAAATGTTTTCTTCACACCCAGGCATTATGAACTTTAGTCAAACACTTGGGGGTTCAAAGTGCTCACAACAGATCTAGATAAGTTCCTTGAGGGGTCTAGTTTCCAAAATGGTGTCAATTGTTGGGGATTTCCACTGTTTAGACATATCAGGGCTCTCCAAATGCGACATGGCGTCCAATCTCAATTCCAGCCAATTTTGGTTGGAAAAAGTCAAATGACAGTCCTTCCTTTCCGAGCTCTGCCGTGCTCCCAAACAGTGGTTCCCCCACACATGGGGTATCAGCGTACTCAGGACAAATTGGACAACAACTTTTGTGGTTCAATTTCATCTGTTACCCTTGGGAAAATAAAAAATTGGGGACTTAAAGATCATTTTGTGGGAAAAAAAATAGGATTTTTTATTTTCATGCCCGGGCATTATACACTTTTGTGAAGCACTTAGGGGTTCAAAGTGCTCACCATTGATCTAGATAAGTTCCGTAGGGGGTCTAGTTTCCAAAATGGGTCACGTGTGGGGGGTTTCCACTGTTTAGGCACATCAGGGCTCTCCAAACGCGACATAGCGTTCAATCTCATTTTTTGTTTGAAAGAGTCAAACGGCGCTCCTTCCCTTACGAGCCCTGCCGTGCGCCAAAACAATGATTTTCCCCCATATATGGGGTATCGGCGTACTCAGGAGAAATTGCACAACAACTTTTTCTGTCCATTTTCTCCTTTTACCCTTGTGAAAATAAAAAAAAAGTTTGTAAAAATAATTTTTGTGACTATAAAGTCATTTTTTACTTCCACGTTGCTTCAGCTACTGTGAAGCACCTGAAGGGTTAATAAACTTCTTGAATATGGTTTTGAGTACCTTGAGGGGTGCACTTTTAAGAATGGTGTCACTTTTTGGTATATTTTGGCATATAGACCCCTCAAGTGACTTCAAATGTGAGGTGGTCCCTAAAAAAAAAATGGCTTTGTAAATTTTGTTGTAAAACTGAAAAATCGCTGTTCAACTTTTAACTTCCTAACAAAAAAAAAATTTGGTTCCAAAATTGTGCTGATGTAAAGTAGACATGTGGGAAATGTTATTTATTAACTATTTTGTGTGACATATTTCTCTGTTTTAAGGGAATAAAAATTCAAAGTTTGAAAACAGCAAAATTTTCTAAATTTTCGCCATAATTCCGTTTTTTTAAAAAATAAATGCAAGTTATATCAAAGAAATTTTACCACTAACGTGAAGTACAATAGATCACGAGAAAATATTCTCATAATCGCGAACATCCATTGAAGCGTTCCAGAGTTATAACCTAATAAAGAAACAGTGGTCAGAATTGTGAAATTGGCCAGGTCATTAAGGTGCAAACCACCCTCGGGGGTAAATGGGTTAAAGCAGCGTAGTGAGGCCCCCATTTATTTCTATTGGGTTCGGGTCCGGGGTCAAGTTTGAGATCAAGTTTGAACACAAACTGAACTTTTTACTGCATGTTCATCGAACCCTAACATCCACGGGTTCGCTCATACACCACACTTTTCCCAGACCACACCAGTACCTCAGACATTGCCCATAACATAACAGTACACCAACACCATACATTTCTCATCAGTGTCCAACTTTGCTTATACTGTACTCAGAGGCGTAGCTAGGGTTGAGCTCAGGGGGGGCGAAACACAAGGGCTGTCCCACAATGTTTGCCTTGATGTGGCGGGATGGCTTGTACATTCTTTTGATCAAAATTATGTTTACTAAATACCCTTATGATTATTACTACCTTCATGCATTTTTTGCAAAAAATTTTTTATTTATTTTATTTTAGGATATTTGTTTTTTGTGTCTGCCCCCTTTACCTAAGGGGGTGGGGCTTCTATCCGCTACCAGGCAAAAATGGAACTGATACAATGGTATTAACCTCTGTGTTCACTGCTGGAATTCCCCATGACTGATGATTTCAGGATCATGCAAAAAAATGCTGCAGACTGACCAGAAGTAAGGATGATTAGATTTATGGCTTAGTGTATTCATTCCTTTTTCGATTTAGTGTTCCTTTAAAAACTCTATGTAATTCTAACTGTACTGACACAAGAAAAAGCAGGTATTCAATGAGTTAATAATAAAGGTGAAAACCCCAGCGACTACTGCTGAACTGGGATTAATTCTAATTGTACTTCTTAATTGCGCATTGCCATTTGCCATATTCTTATATAATAGGCGAGATCAGACTGCTCATCATTTGATATCTGTAGACTGGAATGACAGGTGTAGATACAGATGTAATCGAGGTATGTGTCACCATGATGTGAGATCTGTGGCTTTCTATAGTACTGCAGGTAAACTTGCAATTTTGCAATATTTGAATTCTCACACTCTCAAAGGTAAATGACAAATTTAGGTCTGCCACATCATAGAATGAAATCTATGTTTAGATGAAGAAAGCAAAAATGTTCCTTTAATGGTAATTGAAGAGACCCAACTCAGTAAAGAGACTTACTTTAACTTGACCCCACAGCCTGTTTTCACCTTCCTGATGAGGCCAAATTTTCCAATTTTGACCAGTGTCACTTTATGATATAATAACTCTGTAACGCTTCAATGTACCACAGTGATTCTGAGATTATTTTTGTAACAATTTGTACTTTTTGTTAATGGTAAATGTAGGCCAATATTTTTTGCATTTATTTGTGAAAATATTAGAAATTTGGCAAAAATTTTGAAAATGTCTCAATTTTCAAACTTTTAATTTTATGGCTTTAAATCAGATGGTTATATCACACAATAATAAATAACATTTCCCTCATGCCTACTTTACATCAGCATCATTTTTTAAACATTTTTTTATTGTTAGGAAGTTATAAAGCTTAAAATTTGACCAGCGATTTCTCAATTTTACAACACAATTTACAAAATCTATTTTTGTAGCGACCACATCACATTTGAAGTGACTTTGATGGGTCTACATAACAGAAAATATCCAAAAATGACATCATTTTAAAAACTACACTCCTCAAAGTGCTTAAAACCACATTCAAATAGTTTATTAACCCTTCATCTGCGTCTCAAGAATTAAAGCAATGTGGAAAGAAAAAATAACATTGTACTTTTTCCCTCAAATATGTTGCTTTAGCCCCGAATTTTGCATTTTCGCAAGGATAACAGGAGAAATCGAATCAAACAATTTATGAGTATGCCGATACCCAATATGTGGTGGAAAACTACTGTGTGGACACATAGCAGGGCTCAGAGGGCAGAGAGCACCATTTGACTTTTTAAGCAGAAAATTGGCTGAAATAGATAGCGGCTATTACAGTATGCTACGTTTGGTGAGCCCCTGAGGTACTTAAAAAGTAGAAAACCCCCACAAGTAATACCATTTTAGAAACTACACCCCTCAAGGAATTAACTAGAGATGTGATGACCACTTTGAACCCACAGGTGCTTCACAGACTTTTATAATGTTGAGCCAATCAAAAAATATATTTTTCAGCCAAAAAAGTTAGTTTTACCACAAATTTTTAATTTTTAAAAGGGTAACAAGAGAAAATGGGTCACACAATTTGTCGTGCAATTTCTCTTGAGTACATTGATACTCCATATGTCATGGAAAAAACTGTTTGGGCACACATCAGGGCTCGGAAGAAAAGGAGCGCCAACTGAATTCTGGAGCTCAATTTTGGCTAGAATAGATTGTGGATGCCATGTCACATTTGAAAAATACTTAGAGTTGAGAGTCCTCAGTGGTTGATACCTTTTAATGGCTAACTGAAAAGATGGTAACAAATTGCAAGCTTTCCAGACTACTCAGGTCTCTTCATCAGGCTGAACTAATACAAAATCTGAAGAATCACATATTTATACACAAAAACACAGAAAAAATGCAATAGGTAAGACAAGTGACGTGAAGCAGAATAGTCATTATGGCAGAGGGAGAGCCAATGACATGCCAAAACAGCAGAAACCCCAACAAGTGACCTTATTTTGCAAACTAGAATTCTTTAGGAATTCATTTAAGGGTGAAGGAAGCATTTTTATCTTTATGGCGATTCACAGAATTGAATAACATTAGGATGAGTAAATAGAAAATTACCATGTTTTGCACTAAAATGTTGGTTTGGAAAAAAGTTTTTAATTTTCACAAAGGATAAGAAATACAATGAACAGAGCACTTTGTTACACAATTTCTCCTGCGTACACTAATACTCCATATGAATTTGAGGCATAGTGCAAACCTCAAAAGCAGCGCCATATTGGAGTTCAGATATTGCTGGAATAGTTTGATGGTGCCATGTCACATTGGCAAAGCCCCTGAGGTGCCAGAGCAGCAGAGAGCACACCTATAAGTGACCTCATTTTACAAACTACACCCCCAATGAATTTATCTGGGGGTGCAGTGAACATTTTGACACCACATGTGCCTCACTGAAATTTATAACATTGGATGGTGAAGAAAGAATAATTACGGTACATTTTTGCCACTAAAATGGTACTGGCACGTAAAAACTAGTGTGAATAGGTGCATAAAAAGAGGAGCTACCTCCATAAACAATATACAAAAAAAGGTTGCACTCTATCGTGCTAAAGCATGTCAATGTAAAATATGAAATATGAACAGCAATATGGCTTTTGAATATTAGGAAAAAAATGAGACGCTTTGCACAAAATTTGGCCAAATAATGTCTACCCATCAACCATCATCAGTGGTCTAAAAAAAAGTTTTGGATGTGCCAGTCTTTTGTTTTTTCTATGTTAGCTTACTGACCGAACACTCCGCCCTTCATCATGTGGTGATTTTAATTACAGCAGGTCCAAACTGACCCATAAATGCAGGCTTTACTGACAGAGATGTCCACAATCACCCAGAAATTCAGACATCAGCCTAAAACAGACATTATTAAGGCCAAATTTTGTGCAAAGCATTTCATTCATTTTTTTCTAATATTCAAAAGCCATATTGCTATTCATATTTCACATTGACATGCTTTAGCACGATAGAGTGCAACCTTTTTTTTATATTGTATATGGAGGTAGCTACTCCTGGTATGCACCTATTCACACTAGTTTGAATGTGCCAGTCAGTCTTTTGTTACTTTTGTCATTCAGATAAAACCACAGATGGATCCAATAACTGTTGAGTAGAATTGCCATTAGGGCATTATTACCCCTATTGGTCTATGGGCCTGGTGATCAGAAGTAAAGAGAGTGGGCCCGGACCCATTCCGGATCCCTTTCTCTTGTGGTTCTGCTCACCGGGCCCCAGGAGCAGTGGTGCGTTGCATCGCTCCCTCTACATATTTTTTGATGTACTGGTAACAGCGCCTACGCAATGACGTCATTGCACAAGCATCAGCATGAACACGTGCTGGTTACCAGAAGAGGTAAGTATGAAAAACTTTTTTTTTAAAATGATTTAAATGGGTGTGTGGGCAGCAAATGATGCTGTATTGAGGATGGGGGATGGGGACAGCAAATGATGATGTATTCAGAGTGAAGGCTGTGCATTATTTATGATGAATTGGGGGTGAAGTAGAGAAAATGATGCTGTATTGAAGGTGGGGGTTTCGGGAAGAGCAAATGATGAATTGAGGGTGTGGGATGGCAAATGATAAATTGAAGGTGAGGGGTGGGGAGGGCAAATGATGATGATTTGCCAGTGGGGGAGAATAAAGGATTATGTATCATTGCTGGGGAGAGCAAATGATTATGAACTGAGACTGGGGGTGGGTGGCAGCAAATGATGACTTGAAGTTGGGTGGCAGGGAACAGCAAATGATGACAAATTAAGGGTGGGGCTAGGGAGAGTAACTGATTATGAATTGAGGCTGGGGTGAGGGAGAGTAAATGATTATAAATTGAGATTGGAGGGTCAAGGAGAGTAAATGATTATGAATTGAGACGGGGATGGGATTCAGCAAATGATGATGACTTGAGAGTGAGGGAGAGCAAATGATGAGTGGGGGGTCCTGTTACTATTCGGGGTGGCACTATTTAGATTTTTTCTTCATCTAGAATAGTGTAGAAGTTAGGGAAAAAGTGGGGAGTGTGCTCTGGAAACGGAGCACTAGATAGCTGTGTGTTATTTTCTGCAGTGATGAGTCCTTGCTGGAAGAAGTGAAGTGCAAAGGACTTCAACTACAGGTGACACTGGTGAGTCACTGTGTTACCTGTACACTGACACTATATACTATGTACTAGATGCAAAGGTCCTGTGTATAATGTCACTGGCGATAACTGTATTACCTGTACACTATATACAGAGCTCCTGTGTATAATGTCACTGGTGATCACTGTATTACCTGTACACTATATACTATATACTGTCACTATTGGTCCCTGTATTACCTGTATGCTGATACTATATACAGAGCTCCTTTGTATAATGTCAAATGGGGATCACTGCATTACCTGTACACAATACTCTTAATACTGAGCTCCTGTGTATAATGTCACTGGTGATCCCTGTACACTATGCACTATATAAAGAGCTCCTGTTTGTAATGTCACTGGTGATCCCTGTACACTATACACTATATACAGAGCCCCTGTGTATAATGTCACCGGTGATCACTGTATAACCTGTACACTGACAGTATGTGCAGAGCTTCTGTGTATAATGTCACCAGTGATCACTTTATTACCTGCACACTTATACACTTACACTATATTAACAGAAGAAATTCTGGATTGAGCAGATAGTATACTGTACATCGAATCATAAATTCGATGTGTTACAAATAGATAGTAATGTAGGGTAGTGTTGCCATATACCTTCTGAGAAGTGACTGGAAGACCATTTGGAAATATAAAAACCCCAAAAGCGAAAGCCACAAAATTATGGTCAAAAAACGGTCAGGACAGAGAAAGGTCAAGTCAATAAGAAACCTGCATTTCACAATCAGTTAAATGGTGGCACTAGGAAACGGGTGCCCACACTAAATAAGATCAAATATGTACACGTTGGATGTACAGACAATTAAGAACATTCTGGACCACAGAGGAAAAATATGTGCAAAAAGAGAAGGAAGAATGAATCATAAAGTGCCTAATGCAAGGTAGTTGGTATATACAAAGTAAAAAATAGGGGCAGGGGATAATGACAGATAGGTCAAAGGTGCTTAATTTGCTATTGGTCAAGGTCAATCAAAGCACAAAGAAATAGTTATAGCACTAAAAGATAGATGGATAAATCTAATAAATAGAGCCACAGGATCAGGTAAGATGGAAAAGAGTCGGGGTCATCATCCTCCTACAAAGATGTATACAAAAGTGTTAAGCAGACCTACAAGGGTGTGTACATTATACTACATATCACTAAACAATTAATATTCTAAATTGTAATCAATCACATATGAGGGATCAACAATAAGTTAGTTAGGTAGTATGCCAGTTAATTGCTTGTACATGAGGCAATGAATGGATAAAGATTCTAGAAGAACCCCTCAAAAAATGCCATTCAAGTAGAGCTACCATATAGATTATAGGTTGCAAATTAGGCAGAAAGGTAAACATGATGTAATACCTGGTGGTCCAGAAAACTGAGTGTGGCACACACCCCGATGCATGTTTCGTTGTTTCAGAATTATACTTTGTCACTGTATTTCCTGTGCATTATACATTATGTACACTGCATACTATGTACAGAGCTCCTGTGTATAATGGCACTTATGGTAATATTACTATTGTGGTTTTTATTAATGATCAGTAATGTAGTATTTGATCACTATGTGGTGATATGTGGTTTGGTCATGGTGTGGAAGTATTTGTTCCTTGTATGTGGTATTATTAATCATTGTAAAAGTGTATGTGATACATTCCCTTAAAGAAAAATAAAGAAAAATACACCTAAAAAGAGTATTAGATATTTTAACAAATTTTTAATAGGTTAGAGTACAGTAGATTCCTGCAAAAAATGTCTACCTTGTCAGGCTTAAAAAATCTTTTGGCCAAAACAAAAGCTGATGGCTATGTATGTAACAAGGAGTTTGATGAAAACTGTTAATGTGTGCTTGGTGGGGACGAGGTGCAGAAGAGGAGTTTTTCCAAGAATGGGTGGTGGGACTGTGTAGGGTTTGAGGGATGGAGGTGGAGCTGGGGTGGAGCCTAGGTGGAGTCAGAATGGGGCCCTAAAATTTTGCCAGTAAGAGGCCCTGAGTTTCCAGGAAGCAGCCATGCTATTAAGTTAGCAAAGTTACTCTGGACTCCATCTGCCCTCTGTTCAGCGTTGTCCTTTTCAGAAGTGCACAAAACTGGCCGACAGCGCTCTTATGCAGTCTCAAAAATATGAACACTGCCGGATCATATGCCAGATGGCATCCACAGTACCTCCATCTACCTCATTATAGGGAATGTTCTGTTGGAGGTTCCATCTAAATCACATATTTCAAACATTTACAATACAGTACGATTACAGTGATACCCTTTTTTTATGTTTTGGCGCTTTTACACAACAAAAATTTTTATAGAAAAAATAATTGTTTTTGCATTGCTATATTCTGAGAGCTATAACTTTTTTATTATTCCACTGATGCAGCTGTATGGCAGCTTGTTTTTTTGCGGGACAAGGCATTTTTAGTGAGACCACTTTTATTTACACTTGTATTTTTGATCATGTTTTATTCTGCATTTTGCTCGGTGGAATGATGAAAAAGTATAGTTTTTTGCATTTAGGGGGTTAAAGTGCCGGGGTAGTGTACGCACAGCTTTTGGCTGTGACAACTGGGTCTCAGCAATCATGTAAGCCAAGCTCCCAGCAGCAATCACTCGTGCACAGCTGTTGTGCCCTCTCAATTGCCGTGGCGCACCCATACGTCAATGGTCGGGAACCCTTCCCTTCCTTGACATATGGGTACATCAAAGATCATGAAGAGGTTAAAGGCAATGCTTAGATTGAAAAAAAATTGCAAGGTAACTCACACCACTCAAACCAGAGACTGTCCTTTCCTTAACTGGTAGTTATGGTCTTACCTTTTTAGATGGATTCTCTAACCCAGTGTTCCCCAACTCCAGTCCTCAAGAGTCACCAACAGGTCATGTTTTCAGGATTTCCTTAGTATTGCACAGGTGTTGGAGTTCTTGCCTGTCCAGGTTATGCAATTATCAGTGGCTCTTGATGATCAGAGTTGGAGAACACTACTCTAAGCTATAAGCCAGCGTGTACAGAACGGACCAAAGGCAATGATGCAGTGGAACTGGATTTGCTGAATGTCATATGGATCAGCGAGGACAAGTAGGCAAGGGTGTAAAGGTTGAAAATGAAAAATGTCTAAGCAGAGCTGGAAGCACTAGATTCTACAGAGCCAAAAATGTGGTCTGTAAAGGAATATTAGATAGAAAATGCAAAAGCAACGGGATAGCTGAGATTAGTTGACTATCAGGAATTTTACACTGCAAAGTTAAAGATGTAGTAACACCAGGATTGCTGAGATGATTTTTTTTATTTAACTAGACAGCAGATTTGTATATGTGGCAGCACCAAGAAAGCAGATATGAGTTTCTTATCAGGTACTTTGTTGCAGCAGAATTGGAGGTGTGAACAACATCTAAAATAGCAGAAACAAGTGCCTTGTTGAAGCAGAGTGAAAGGTGTGAACAACACTCAAAGTAACAATATTTTGCTTGGTAATAACTGGCTCCAGGATAGCTCTCTTGGGCACATAAACCAATAGACAGACACTTGGTGTGAGCTGAACCAAGTGTTAAGACTGGAAAACTGCAGAAAAAACACATGGTAGCAGAGTGAATACTACCTTAATGCTCAGGAAGCCCATAGCTACTTGACCTGACCTTAAAGGCCTTGGCTAATGACCTCAGAGATGCTTGCCAGATTGCTCAAGGTGACCTAGCACAGAGAGAAGGAGCAAATACCATCAGTTGGGACAAGTAAGTAATATTTTGTCTAAGGCACCTCATTCAGGTGATCAGTACTATGCTCTGTGCTGATCAGGGGCAAGAACCCTGAAACAGTGCTATTTACAGATGAGTCTCTGGGCTGGTAGGACTTACAATGCATATAGAGATAACACTAAGATTATATAGGTATGTTTTTTAGCCTTTCATGTTTTATTTCTCCCCTTTTATAGCAAAATAAGTGGTCAATGGCTAAAAAAAGTATGGGACAGGGCCCTTGGACAACCATTTTTGCATGCTTTCACACTTTGTGGCTGCTGTGATTTTTTTTTCAAGAGCTTTCTCTGAAGTCACAGCAAAACTAGTTAGGACACTTCGAAAATGGTACCAAAAATCCTGCAGTTTTGATGTGATTTCAGAAAATATCTGACATATACGGAAATACATTATTTCCGTAAGGAAAAATAAATAAAAACAATAAATTAAAGAATGAAATATACACTAGTATACCAAACAAATGTTGTAGAGATGAGCAAATTTGATTAAATTCATATTCACCAAGTTTGTAGAATTTTTACCCCCAAATTTTGATTCACAGCCAATTGATTTGCTGCAAATCACAACTAATGCAAAGCATCCAATTGCCCTGAATAGATGTGTAATGCTCTGACATCTCTAAGAACTGTATTGAACATTTTTTTAGTTCTTTAATGCAAAAACAGCCTTAGTGATATCTAAGTGACCTCAAGATAAATGGTTATGAGTTTATAGATAGCAAGCATTATTCTCTGCTGTTCTATCACACACTCAAACTGTAATGTTTATTCAGTGTTTCCAAATTTCCTCTTCTGATCTCTATTGCTAAACTGTGTGCTGTGACATCCTCACACTTTACTATACTATTATTATTTATTTATATAGCACCATTAATTACATGGTGCTGTACATGAGACGGCGTTACATCAAAATGCAAATATTACTTACAGTAAACAAACTAAGGCTAGTTTCCCATTTGCGTCGTTGTGCGCTGCACATCGTGTACAATTAAAAACGCGTGCAAAAACGCATACAAGCGCTTGCAAGCGCATGTTTTTTTTAACGCATCAATGTACGCATAACGACAAAAAACATAGTGTTTGCATGTGTTTTTCAAGCGTTTTGCATGTGTTTGCGTTTTTTAGGCGCATGCTTTCTCAAAGTGTCATATTTCCACAGGAGGAAAATCCTTGAAACAGACTCCACCAATGGGACACCAGTGGGCGAGTGTAATGGGACTTCTTTATATAGACCCTATTACAGCTGAGTTCTTCAGATTTTGCTGATGTTTCCTGTGTCACCATGGATCTGCGTTGGGAGAGTTTTCGCTTCAGCTTGAATCTGGACATCGTGCTGTTTCTGGCTTTTGCATTTGCTTGCCAGCAAGAAAGGGAGAGAGAGAGACAACGAAGATGGCAACGGCGGCGTTTTTGGAGATATCCGATTATTGAAGTCCGAGAGAGCCGTGGAGCGTACCATACCCTCTATAGTGAGCTCCAGGCAAACCCTGCTAAATTTAATGACTATACCCGGATGTCCCAAGAAAGCTTCATGTATTTGTTTGGTCGTGTTGAAGGAGCCATCCGGAGACAGGACACACAGCTCCGTCGTGCCATTCCTCCTGAGGAACAGATCCTGGTCACATTACGGTACGTAATAATTAAAAACCAATGCGTGCATAATTTTTTTTGTTCTGCCATTGACTAAAAGCCTGCAGAATTATTGTTTTGCCATGTCCAGTTATTTTTTTCATGTCAGTGTTTTGCTAAAGCCTAGACAATTAAAATTTTTCTTTCTCTGTTTTGCAGATTTCTGGCTTCTGGCGAGACCCTATCTTCACTCCACTTCCAGTATCGGCTTGGAATCTCCACCTTGTCGGGAATAGTTGCGGACACTTGCCGGGCTTTGTGGACGCTCTCTGTCCTGAATTTATGCCCCTGCCCACCACGGAAAAGTGGATTGAACTATCTGATCAATTCCTGACAGTCTGCAATTTCCCCAACTGTTTGGGAGCGGTGGATGGGAAACACATCAGGATAACAAAAACCCCCAAAAAGTGGCTCTGAGTACTATAATTATAAAAAGTACTTTTCTACTGTACTCATGGCCATTGCGGATGCAGACTATTGGTTTATTGCGGTGGACATTGGGGCATTTGGCCGGGGTATTGACTCTTAGACTGTTAAGAACTCGGACATGGGCCGTAGGTTGTATGGCAACCATTTTAATTTCCCCCTGCCACGGCTTTTTCCCCACTCCAAAGGTCCGCCACTGCCATTTGTAATGGTTGGGGATGAGGCCTTTCAAATGTGCACAAAAATGTTGAAACCCTACTCAAGCTGGGACTTGGACCACACAAGAAAAATATTTAATTACAAACTGACCAGGGCCAGAAGAACTGTGGAGTGTGCCTTTGGTATTCTTGTGTCCAGATGGCAGTCTTGGCTCAGCCATTAATCTTAAACTGGAAACAGTGGATGAGGTAGTGAAAGCCTGTGTGGTTCTTCACAATTTTGTGATGGCTAAAGAGCACCCTAACTTTGAACTTGATGAACCAGCTGCCAACCCATTGCCTGATTTCACTCAGCACCCTCTCAGGTCATCAGTTGAAGTTGGCCAAATGAGGGACCAATTTGCAGTCTACTTTATATCTGATGTGGGACATGTGTCATGGCAAGATCAAATGGTCTAAAAAATTTTTATTGTGTCTATGTTAATAAAAAAACAGTTTTGATACCAGTACTGAGTGCACTCTGTCTTTATACACTCCAATACAATAATCACCTGCCCAGGTGTCCCAGTGAGGTCAGGATGCTGTGTTTTTGCATACTGACTTTAATAGGACTCCTACCAGGTGAGTCTACAGAGAAAAGTTGTATGACCTTCATCCTCTCTCCAGTCTGTGTTCAAACGGATTGCAGCGACGGTGGAGATACTGCAGCGACGGTGGAGATACAACAAATATTTAACACCTGGCCTGATGTTACAAATAGTGATTTTGGGATGCAATAGCATCCTTCACTCTTTATGGCACCTGACCAGAAGAGTATAGATATTATTTGTAGCATCTCCACTGTGTCTTCAGTATGCACGCACACTGGAAAGATGATAAAGTATGGACAACTTCTATAATTCCCTGGTCTGGTGTCATGCTGAAGTCAGGATGCCAAAAAAAAAACATCCTGACTTCAGAATTTAATGACACCTGGGCAGGTGAATACACATATGAGTTAACCACCAGCGTCTCTCCAGTCTGCGTGCAATAGATAATGCAGACTGAAGCGACGCTGCAGATGACAACTCATAGGTATAGTCACCTGGCCAGGTGTGATAGTTATGATAACAGGCCAGGGGATTGTAGATATGACGTGTATTTTCTCCATCATCTCTTCAGTTTATTCACCACACACTGAATAGAGGATGTGGTTAATTACAAGGTATATCTACAATCCCATGGCCTTGTGTCACAAAGAGTGAAATGTTGATGGGCAAAACACACCATCCTCAATTCACTCTTTATGATACCTGCCAAGGTGAGAATAGATATGCTTTGCACTCACCAACATCCTCTATTCAGTCTACTAATATTTGTTGACTGAAGAGACTGGTGGTGAAATACAAGTCGTATATTTGTGTTTTTGACAACACATAGCTCCAGGACTGACACAAGAAGCATGTGTCGGTAATGGAGCAATGTGGTAGCAAAATCACAAAGTGTACGGCGCAGTGTGTGTACGGTGCTGTGTGTGTAGGTGGCGAAAGACACAATTAAACCAAACAGGTGGGGAAAAAAAATCACATTTATTTTATACAAGACAAAAAAAAATTAACGAGACCGACATTTGGGGAAGATGGTGGGAACTTGGGGTGTGGAGGGACGAGGAAGGACTTAGGGTGGGCGACGAAGGGGAAGGGGTGACGAAAGTTGTGGGGGAAGGCAGCGGGTCAGACACAGTGGGAGGTTAGGGGGTAGGGAGGACAAAAGTTTTCAACTTTTTACAGAGTCGTCGTCCAGTTTTTTTGGTGTCTTTTTTCCGGGAACTGGGTGACCTCTGTGAACTGGGTTACATCCGAGAACTGGATGACCTCCGGGAACTGGGTGAAATCCTGGCTCTGGGTGACCTCTGGGAACTTTGTTCAGTCCTGGAACTGGGTGAACTCAAACTGGGGGATCTCTGGGTACTTTGTTCAGTCCGGGAACTGCGTGACCTCAAACTGGGGGACCTCCGGGTACTTTGTTCAGTCCGGGAACTGGGTGACCTCAAACTGGGGGACCTCCTGCCAGGGTCCATGGTCCTGAAGACCAAGTGAGGGTCCCCCAGCAGCTGCTCGGTGGTGGTGGTGTCCCTGGAGATGGAGGAGGTCCAAGCAGGGGTGGAGGATGTCCAAACAGGAGCAGCGCTTGGCATGGTGGTGGCGGGCGAGTGTCCAGCTGCACTGTGACTTGGTGTGGTGTAGTGGTGTCCAGCATGGCTTGGAATGCTGGTGGCCATGCAGTGGTATGCAGCAGAAGTCGGTAGTGAGGTGAAGCGAGTCAGTGGTGGCACGGGTAGGAAAGGCACCACAGACTGCTGCACCTACTGACTCTGCTGCATAGCCTGCGTGTAAGCAGTGTTGCAGGCCTGCATCACAGTCAGCTGGAGATCAGGACTAAGGTGTTACGCCATGCCCTGTTCAATTTTATTTAAAAAAATGGTGGCTGGTCTGTTGAGGTTGGCTTCAAGATGGTCAAGGCGACGCTGAACAGACTGGAAGCGGTGTTCCATTACTGCAAAACTGCTATCCATTCTGTCGCCCAACGACTTGAGGCAATTTTAAAGAACAGTGCTCAAGTGAATGAACTCGGGCATGAGATTCCTGTCCGAGGCCTTCTGCCGCCGGCGGGAAGTGCCTGCAAAACCAGTGGCAGAGACCTGTGACAGGGGAACACCTGGTTGACCAGCTTCCTGGTCTCCAGCTGGCTGTGTTGCCAACCCACAAGGTGCTTCTTGGCTGGTGGATGGCTGGGACGGGTCCGAGGCAGCTCTCTGAAGGACCACTCCAGGACCAGGTTGAAGGGTGCTGCTCCAGGTGCTGTGAAAAAAAAAAAATTAGGATCATACATTTACAATAGTAAAAGCGCCAACTCCTGTGGAATAGAAAAACACAGAGTAAACACAATACAATAGCAAAATACTTACGCTCTGGTGGCAAGGATCGGTCTTAAGAACACCAACGCCCGATGGTAGCGGTATTTTCAGGTGGTCCTTGCAGTAGCACCACTGGCAACCCAGTTCTCCTGTCTCAGGTTCCTGTTGAAGCGGTCCTTCATTGAGCGCCAACGGGTTCTGACCTTGTTCACTGTGGAAAAACAAAAATAAAATTTAGACAATGCACTCTAGGCCGGGATAACACAAATGTGTGTGATGATAGAAACTCACTGGAGTTACTAGCATCACACACAGTTGTGTGATCCCAGCCAAGGTCACTGCTGCATCACATACCATTGAAATACTTACGAAATTCCTTGTGGACCCGGGGAGAGGCGTTGTCCCAGCCATCCATCAGCGCTGTGGCCACCTCATTCCAGAGCCGCCGGATCACCACATTGTCACAGTGCAGTGGATCACGGCTGTCCCACAACCGGACTCGCTCCTGGACCAACTGTATCAGGGAGTCATTGTCCAGGGCGAGTTCCTCATCCCGCTGTGAAGCCTAGAAAAGAAAGCAAAACATTAATCTTGGAAATATTTGGAAATGAAAAAGATAGAAAACAAGACAGAATAGAAGCAAGATTGAGAATAGAAGCAAGATTGAATAGGAAAAACAGCCAAGAAAAAAGTCAGGGGAAAAAAAGAGTACAATCTGTCAGTCTATACTTACAGGCCGTCTCCCTGCCAGGGGCCGATTGATATTCATCCCCAGAAGACATGCTGCAATAAAAAAAGAGACATTAGTACCTAATAAATTGAGAAAAAAGGAGAGAAAGACATTAGCTTTTATACTCACATTATCCAAGTTCCAAAGCTGTCCAAGTTTTTTCAATGCAGGAATTGCTGCTGTCTCTCTGGCTGGCTGTAGAGTAGTGGACTGAAGTGCCAACACCTTCTTTTATATACACTACCCCCATACAATGTTTGTTTGTTTAGTGGGTGGTTTAAACCAGTGTCTAGACATGTGTAATCTTTGACAACGCATGCGTAGTAAAACGCTGACGTGCGCCTGTCCAAGCGCACGTCAGCGTGCAGATAGACTGTAATGTGTTGTTTTGGCACATTCCGTGCCTGATGGGACATGTTTTTTAAGGCTTTGTGCGCTCCAAGTCGCTCACGTCGAAATAACACAAGCGCACAAAAACGCTGTTGATCGCATGCTAATGCTAAACCATGCGCCCCCCAATGTTAAACATAGGGGTGCATGGCGCATGCGATCGGATGAGCACGATGCGCTGCGCTAAAAAACGCTAATGTGAAACCAGCCTAATAATGACAAACTGGTACAAAGAGAAGAGGACCCTGCCCTTGCGGGCTTACATTCTACAGGATTATGGGGAAGGAGACAGTAGGTCGGGGGTTGCAGTAGCTCGATGGTGTTGAGGTGGCTGAGTGGTCATTACAGGTTGTAAGCTTTTTTGAAGAGATGGGGTTTCAGGTTCCGTCTGAAGGATCCAAATGTGGTGGATAACCGGACCTGTTGGGGCACAGAATTCCAGAGGATGGGGGATATTCAGGAGAAATCTTGGAGGCGATTAGGTGAGGAGCAAATAAGCGTGGAGGAGAGAAGGAGGTCTTGAGAGGACCGGAGATTACGTAAGGGAAGATATTGACAGATAAGTTCGGAAATATATGGAGGTGAAAGGTTATAGTTGGCTTTGTAAGTCAGTGTTAGTAGTTTAAACTGGATATGCTGGGAAATTGGGAGCCAGTGAAGGGATTTGCAAAGAGGGGAAGCAGGAGTGTAGCGAGGAGAGAAATTAATTAGTCGGGCAGCAGAGTTAAGGATGCACTGGAGGGGTACAAGAGTGTTAGAAGGTAGGCCACAGAGGAGGATGTTGCAGTAGTCGAGACGGGAGATGATTAGGGCATGCACAAGCAGTTTAGTAGCGTGAGGGTTGAGGAAAGGACTGATTCTGGAAGTATTTTTTAACTGGAGGCGACAGGAGGTGGTGAAAGCTTGGATGTGCAGTTTGAAGGACAGGGTCAAGGGTTTCTCCGAGGTAGCAGATTACCAGGACAGGGGAAAGTGTCAATTCATTTACTGTGATAGATAGATCAGGTAGGGAAGCTTTGCGAGATAGCGGAAAGATAATTAGTTCAGATTTGTCCACATTGAGCTTAAGGAAGCGAGAGGAGAAGAAGGAGGATATGGCTGATAAACACTGTGGGATTCTGGAGAGCAGAGAGGTGACATCTGGGCTAGAGAGGTAGATGAGAGTGTCATCAGCATATAGATGGTACTGGAAGCCTTAGGACTTTATGAGTTGTCCAGGCCAAGGGTATAGATTGAGAGGAGAAGGGGTCCTAGACAGAGCCTTGAGGGACGCCAACAAAGAGGGGGCGAGATGAGGAGGTAGTGTGGAAGTAGGAAACGCTAGGTGTGTGGTTGGTAAGGTATGAGGAGATCCAGGATAGGGCAAGGTCTTTAACATCAAAGGAAGAGAGGATCTGTAGTTGGAGGCAGTGGTCAACTGTGTCGAAGGCAGAGGACAGGTCTAGAAGGAGGAGTATAGAGAATTGTCTGTTAGCTTTGGAGGTAAGTAAGTCGTTAGTAAGTTTTGTCAGGGCAGTCTCAGTGGAATGGTGGGGATGGAAGCCAGATTGTAAGTTGTCGAAGAGCAAGTTAGATGCAAAGTGAGAGGAAAGTTCAGCGTGGACGTGCTGCTCAAATAGTTTGGAAACAAATGGGAGCAAAGATATGGGATGATAGCTGGACATAGAACTCGAGCTATCGAGGGATGGCTTTTTGAGTATACAGTAGGTATGATTGTGGCATGTTTGAAAGCAGAGGGGAAGTTACCAGACGTTTTTGATAGGTTGAAGACATGGGTTAGGGATGGGATTAGTGTAGTGGTGAGGTTGGGGAGGAGGTGGGATGGGGTCAAGTGCACAAGTGGTGAGGTGTAATTTGGAAGAAGATAAGCAAGCTCTCCTTCAGTGATTTTCGAGAGGGAAGTTATGGGGTTATGGCATTGGTCAGGCATACAAAGGGGTTGTGGTGGTCGGATAGCAAAGACTTGCCTTGTTTGGTCTAACTTATTTTTGAAGTGCATGGCAAAGTCCTCGGCAGAGATTAGGGAAGTCGGAGGAAGCAGTGGTGGGCAGAGGAGGGAGTTAAAAGTGTTGAACAACTGTTTGGGGTTGTGGGATAAGGAAGATACTAGGGATGTAAAGTAGGCCTGTTTAGCAGAGGTGAGAGCTGATTTTAATGTGAGTGTTGCATGTTTGAATGAAGTGAAGTTGCCTATACTTTGTCTTGTGATAGCTGGAAGGTATTATGAGGAAGCTCTCCCGGCCTCGCCTGAGGTCATGTGCCTTCTCTTGCACATGCAATCTTCTACAACAAATCAATTCACTCATCTCTAAAATTTTGCAGTACACTTCTTAAAATTAAATTCTTAAACCAGTAAATAACAGTCATATTTGATTTCCATTACAATAACAACATCTAAAAAGAGAGATAATCCAGTAAAATAATGGTGACCCATAAATTACATAAATGAAAATGGTGCAATTGCTTTGGGTTTTTTTACCTTAAAGGTATTATAAAAGTTAATGTAAATTTAATGTAAATGTGTTGCATTTGTGTATGGCAAAATTGCATCTAAAGAAAACAAATCTCTTTTAAAAAAATAAGAGTTAGGCAAAAAAATAAAAAAAAGTTATGGATTTTATGGCTATGAATTTTGAAAGAAAAAAAAATGAAATATAATTTCCATCTCTATTTAAGGGTATTTTCACAAATTGTGGATTTTTGTGTTGTTTTATGGCAGAAATTATGGAGCAATATGTTTTTCAATTTTATGACATTTTTTTTACAAGTAATGTGTATATTTGAGTACTATTTATTTGTGTGTAATATATGTATGCATGCATACATGTGTATAGTTTATATGCCTATGCGATATGTGTGCATACTGTCTAAATGCATGCATAATGTATACATATATTTTATTTATGTATGTGTTTAACTGTGCCTATGCATATACGTGGACCTAAAGTGTACATACGCATGTAGGTATTTCATGTATGTGTGCGTATACATTGGAAGGGGGATCCAAGCAGCATATTGACCCCCTTTGTTGTCAATGACTTCAGGGAGTGCAGATGTAGCAGTCACATCTGGGCCCTGGTACGTAAAGTTGCAAAAAAGACTTTAGGAATGGAGTAGTTGTAGATAGATGAGATTCGGGGATTCAGACCCCATCAGATGCCTGGTGCACCAAATCTGTTTTGCCTAGATTACATATAATAATCATTTTGGTGGCACTACATCACTTCTGCTTGAAGCCTTCTCTGTGATGCAAGCAGTGTGATGCTGGCATTGTGTCACCCTTGTCGCTCAGCAAGAGTCAACTCCGAAGAGGCTAGACCTTCCCTATCTGACATAGAACCAATAACTTCATATTAGCATTGGTGGGTGACTTACTGATGGTTAAAAGGCATTTGGAGCTACAGTATATGGCACATTTTCCTTATGGAACATTAGATTGGCTTATGTGCTCCAACTAACTTTTGTATTGATGCACCTTGTAAAAGACCTAATGTCACAAAGTCTTTCTCATAATAAAACGCAATTATTAAAAATATTGTGCTATTAGTTTTATAGGACAATGGTAGAAATAAGTGAATCTTTTCAAATTCAAATTCAAGTTTTTCATAAAAAGTAAAATTGCGGCTAATCAATTTGCTCTTACTCCAATTGCACGGAAAAGATGTGTGTAACACACAGAGGTCTCATGGGACTATATCCAGCCTCTCTTAAGCTATCTCAACATACAGTCATGGCCGAAACTGTTGGCACCCTTGAAATTGTTCCTGAAAATTATGTGTTTCTCCCAGAAAATTATTGCAATTACACATGTTTTGTTATACACTCGTATGTTTATTTCCCTTGTGTGTATTGAAACAACACAAAAAATAGATAAAAAATGCAAATTGGACATAAATTCACACAAAACCCCCAAAATGGACCTGGGTAAAGAGTTGATACATGGTGGTAATACTCTTCCTCACTACTGTGCTTTTACACACTCACTACACGGTTTCTTTGGTACACTATCACACACTATAATGTTTATTCAGTGTTTTATGACTCTCTCTCCCTATCTATCTAGTTAAGCTATAAGCTCTGACATCCTCTCACTATCCAGATTCACCACAAAATGGCTGCTGTATTCTCTTTCTCGACTTTTATACAGATTATGATAGTCCCTTCTGATTGGCGGCTCTATACTATGTGATGTGATAGCTGTGAAGTGTTATGGGGAAGACCATCGAGCCATACCTGATGTCACATGAGCCTTCTGTGGCTGATAGAATCGTTTTGCAATATATAAAAGCGCAGCTATCATTTCAGGCAATTAACAATAACCAGATACCAAATTATAGGAATTTGCAAAATTCTGTGAATTCCTAAAAATTGACACAAACTGATCTCTAGCTAACTGGGAAAAGATAAAAACAAAATTCAGTTATGTAAATTTTACATGGACTTTTCTAGATCCCTCCTTAGCATTTAGCAAATAAATATTATGGTCTTGACTAATATAACATCTCCAGGCATGTTCATCCTTCTTGGGCTATCAGACGTTCCTTACCTTCAGGATATCTATTTCTTTCTATTCTTGGTAATGTATATTGCAACTTTGGCAGGAAATCTTCTACTAATTATAGTAGTGAGGATTAACCCAACTCTACAGACCCCCATGTACTTTTTTTTGAGCAATCTCTCTTTTATTGACATCTGCTTCTCATCCACCATAGTTCCTAAAATCTTGATTAACACTCTTGCCAAAGACAGAAGTATTTCCCTGTTGGGATGTGCATTCCAGATGTACTTCTCGCTAGGCTTAGGGGCAACTGAGTGTGTACTACTTGCAGTTATGGCCTTTGATCGATTTGCTGCCATCTGTAAGCCGCTGCACTACAACACCATCATGAGCAAGGGTTTGTGCATTACTCTAGTAGTAGGATCATGGATGGCATGCTTCATGAACTCTACTGCCCATGTTTTTATTACGTTCCAACTGCCCTACTGCAAGACCCACCATATCAGCCACTTCTTTTGTGAGATACCTCCAATTTTGCAAATATCTTGCAGAGACACCAGACTCAATGAAATAGCAATGTACGTTTCTGCTGGCATCATTGTTATGATGGCTTTCTTCCTAACTCTCATTTCATACATCCACATAATCTCCACCATCATGAAGATCCAGTCTTCTCAAGGGAGGCAGAAGGCATTCTCTACATGTGCCTCCCACCTCACCGTTGTCACTCTCTACTATGGGACTATTATGTTTATGTACCTACGACCTCGCTCTGCCTACTTACCTGAAACAGACAAGACCATCTCAATCCTGTATACCGTCGTAACTCCTATGTTGAACCCCTTCATCTACAGCGTAAGAAATAAGGACGTGAAATGTACCATACAAAAACTGTTTCACTAGCAACTGAACTCTCTATGAGAATTTGCAGACACCACAACATGATTCAAAATATTAGCTCTCAGATATGAAGGAGGGACCATTGTATAGCTGTATCAACTATCGGCTCATGTAAAGGGAATGCTTTATCAGAAAAACTGGTAAATGCATGTTTTGGGTTATAATTTTGGTAATTTTTTTTCACATCATAATTTTTATTAAAATATAAAAATTAGAAATTTTGCAATTTTTCACTGAACACTGAGGTTTCTTTAGACTTCAACTTCCTGTTGTTTCACAAAACAACATATGCACATAGCCACAAGTGGCAACCTTCAACCGAATCTTTTCTCTATAGAAACATCTAACGAGCATGTGCAAAGGTCATTGTGAAGGGAGGGAGAGCAGGGTCAGCTATAACATTGCCTACTCTGATTCTTGAATCCTGTGAAAACTGTTCCTGAAATGACAGGAAGAATGAGGGTAAAATAATACCAGTGACCAGTATGAAAATTGTTTTTGTTTTTATTTTTTTGGTTTTCTTTAAATGCCAATTAAAAACAAATACATGCAACACAAAACCTTGATTTAAGTAATAGGTCATATTCTTATAAAGAAGACTTGCCAGGTCAAAAGTAGCCAGAATTTGCTATTTTACTCCTGTTGTGTGCCTGAATATTCAATTTTTAAATTTTTGTTGCTTTTTTTATCTGCCATATGGTTTGAGAGATATGAGCCTTTTATTTTGATCTAATTTGTATGGTCTTTATCAAGAGGGCATTGTTTAGAGGATAATCCAGTCGAGCAGTTGACCCAAAAGACACATCCCAGCTGATGTGAGCAAAAAATCATTAAAAAATAACACTAAATGAAAAGACCCATAGTTTTATGGCAAATAAAAAAATACTCAGGGGAAGCAGCATGAACGAATAAAAAAGAAAAGAAAATTTCCATGTTTGATCCAGTGACAAGTCAACTTTAAGAACTACCAATTTGCTTCTCATGTCATCTTCATTCCATACCTTTTTCAAAAATGGACAGAGGAAACAGATCATTGTAAAAAAATTTAATTTAGTATAATGTCACATGCCATAGAACTGCTGCCTCTCCAGTATGGCTCAAGTTGTCTCCATAGTGACCAAACATGATGGTATCCTATCTAGACGTTCAGTCAGTTGCCCCTGAACGTACAGAATGGAGAATAGTAAGGTGTCTGATGTTCAGGATGTCATCCCACTCTCTGGTTATCAGACACAGCCGGGGAGTTGAGAAGAAATTAAACTATTACCACTTCTGCTTCCATTTTGGGGGCTACACTGTGTTCAATGTAGTGAATAGAAGACTCTGCAAAACCGATGCTTCTGTAGGACCTGGTGATCACATAATTGTAGGATGTCCCCCAGTGAAGCTGCAAATACCACGTAAACCTAAATCACTTCTGCCAGAGTTTTCTATCACTTTACTGTGCTGATTTCCTCTGCAACTGGGGCTCAAATTACGTAAAAAAAAAAACCTTCTCAAAATAAAGATCTCCATCCAACCAGCCTTTTTAACCCCCGAATGATGATCAGATAAAGGAGAACGATCAACTTCCTTGAATTGGGCCCATTCACATGAATGGAAAAAAGTTTATCTAACAGTCAACTTTTTTCAAACTTTTATGAACTTTTTAAAAGTGATGGAAACAGACACAAGTTAAGTAGATGTTAAGGGACTTATAATTAGCACTGGGAGCATTGAACATCATATTAAGTCTTCATCCACTCATTTACATAAAGAAGGAAGAAATGTGTGAGAACTAATATATAGGATGGTAATGTTAGTGTTTGTTTGCTCTATCTTCATAGGGAGCGAGACGCTCCCTCAACACCGGCAGATGTCAGCACATTGTAACAAAGAGAAAAAAGTAAGCCTCCGAAAAGAATATCAAATATGTAATAACTTTCAAGAATTGTATTTTATTGCTTCATTGTTAATGTTAATATTATTAATAGTATTATTATATACAATAGTTGTTTCCTCAGATGAATAATAACCCGATGGTCCTAAGGTAGGTAAAAGCCAAAATTGTAAAAATCAATTAAAACTTAATAAAGCAGTGATCCGGGACTTAAGCACTGAAGGAGGGTCTATGTGCTCAGTGTTTATAGTGTGTACAAGTGTGTAGTGTGTATATAGGAGTGTAAAAAGTGTGTTTAGATTGTCTGTAGTGTATACAGTTTGGAAGAATGGGATGTGTGCAGGTGCACAGTGTGTATACAAGGAGAACAAAGTGGAAGTATGCAGATGTGTAATGTGTATACAGGATAGAAGAGTGAAATATGTGCATGTACACAGTGTGCACACATGAGTGCAGAGTGGGATGTGTGCAGATGTGTAATGTGTATACAGGAGTGCAGAGTGGGATGTGTGCAGGTGTAAAAAGATGTAAAAAAGCAGCATCTCATCATTCATTAACCAAACTACCCAGTTTATTAGTATATAGAGATATAGGTAAATTTGTGAACAAGGGTAATGTAATATTTTTATGCATGTGAAAAGAGGGCCCGCTAAGGTCATTGTTACTGGTGGGCACTTGACACCCCAGTCCGACACTGTGTGCAGGTGTACAGTATGTATACAGGAGTGCAGAGTGGGATGTGTGCAGATGTGTAATGTGTATACAGGAGTTCAGAGTGGGATGTGTGCAGATGTGTAATGTGTATACAGGAGTGCAGAGTGGGATGTGTGCAGATGTGTAATGTGTATACAGGAGTGCAGAGTGGGGTGTGTGTGCAGATGTGTAATGTGTATGCAGGATAGAAGAGTGAAATATGTGCATGTACACAGTCTGTATACAGGAGTGCAGAGTGGAATGTGCAGATGTGTAATGTGTATACAGGAGTGCAGTGTGGGGTGTGTGCAGATGTGTAATGTGTATACAGGAGTTCAGAGTGGGATGTGTGCAGATGTGTAATGTGTATACAGGAGTGCAGAGTGGGATGTGTGCAGATGTGTAATGTGTATACAGGAGTGCAGAGTGGGATGTGTGCAGATGTGTAATGTGTATACAGGAGTGCAGAGTGGGATGTGTGCAGATGTGTAATGTGTATACAGGAGTGCAGAGTGGGATGTGTGCAGATGTGTAATGTGTATACAGGAGTGCAGAGTGGGATGTGTGCAGATGTGTAATGTGTATACAGGAGTGCAGAGTGGGATGTGTGCAGATGTGTAATGTGTATACAGGAGTGCAGTGTGGGGTGTGTGCAGATGTGTAATGTGTATACAGGAGTGCAGAGTGGGATGTGTGCAGATGTCTAATGTGTATACAGGAGTGCAGAGTGGGATGTGTGCAGATGTGTAATGTGTATACAGGAGTGCAGAGTGGGATGTGTGCAGATGTGTAATGTGTATACAGGAGTGCAGTGTGGGGTGTGTGCAGATGTGTAATGTGTATGCAGGATAGAAGAGTGAAATATGTGCATGTACACAGTCTGTATACAGGAGTGCAGAGTGGAATGTGCAGATGTGTAGTGTGCCTGGTTGTACTGTGTGCCATCATGCAGTGTATACAGGTGTGTTTATAAGTAACGTGGCTTCCAGCTACACATAAATTGGCCATTTTATGTGCTAAGCTTTCTGAATTTTTCAAATTTCTAATGCCGTTCATTTTTTATATTTCGTATTTGCATGCTATAGCGCTACAGAGTACTGCCTTTTTTGTTTAAGTGTATATGAGTTGGTGACTCTAGGTTAAGCACCTGTTCACACTTAGTTTATGTTTGGATGCAGTCAGTTTTTGAAATTTATAATTTGTGTATGAAGATGTGAAGATTTTGTGTGTCTAGACAGAATGTGTGCATTGTTTATATGAATGTGCAGACTGACTGCGATGTGTAGAGGTTAGTGTTGAGCGATACGATACTGCAAATATCGGGTATCGGCCGATATTAGCTCTATCGGCCTTTCGATACTTCGTTTCGATATTTTCGTCTTATCGGATACCGGAATCGGAAGTTCCCATAATTCTTTGCGAGGCAATGTGATTTTAGTCGGCCAATGAGGAATCCTAAGAAGTGTGGGCACATCCTGTACTGCTGCGGTCATGTTAACTAATGGCATGGCTGTGATTGGATGCTGAAATGATGTCAGAATGCACTATAAAAGGCGCCGCCGCCATTTTAGCGTCACTGTGCTGTGAATTCAGTAAGGGACAGAACGCTGCTGTGCTGACTCTGAGGGACAGTTAGAGATTGCGATTTAGTGTACTGTGCTGTAGGCAGGCTAGCACCAACCGCTGTGTAAAGCTTCCTTTTGCCTGCAGTGTTGTTTTAACAGCTCTGCAAGGTGTGTGTGAGTGCAGGTGACGCTGCAGTTTGCTCTGCATGCAACGCTGTCTGTAGGCATCTGCACATGTCACTCACAGACTCTTTTTTTTTTCCTTCAGTGTAATTCTTGCAGCTCCATGCAATTTAACTATTAGTGTGACGCGCTTCCATCCGTATCCAATACATTGGTTGCAAACACTATAGAAGTAGACAAAGGAGTAGCCTTTCACAGATTGTGAACAGTTGTGTTTCAGTGTTCACTTCAGTCTGTGTTTTTTATTTTTTGAGTGCACATCACGCTCCAGTTACTTGTTCAAGCACTGCTGCTTGTACTCTGCTGAGCGTGTCTCAGTGGCTCATCCTTTTCATTTATCTCCAATTGGTTCTGCTCCATTCCATTTAAAATATAATCTAGTAGTGTGATGCGCTTCCATCCGTATACAATACATTGGTTGCAAACACTATAGAAGTAGACAAAGGAGTAGCCTTTCACAGATTGTGAACAGTTGTGTTTCAGTGTTCACTTCAGTCTGTGTTTTTTATTTTTTGAGTGCACATCACGCTCCAGTTACTTGTTAAAGCACTGCTGCTTATACTCTGTTGAGCGTGTCTCAGTGGCTCATCCTTTTCATTTATCTCCAATTGGTTCTGCTCCATTCCATTTAAAATATAATCTATTAGTGTGACGCGCTTCCATCCGTATACAATACATTGGTTGCAAACACTATAGAAGTAGACAAAGGAGTAGCCTTTCACAGATTGTGAACAGTTGTGTTTCAGTGTTCACTTCAGTCTGTGTTTTTTATTTTTTGAGTGCACATCACGCTCCAGTTACTTGTTCAAGCACTGCTGCTTGTACTCTGCTGAGCGTGTCTCAGTGGCTCATCCTTTTCATTTATCTCCAATTGGTTCTGCTCCATTCCATTTAAAATATAATCTATTAGTGTGATGCGCTTCCATCCGTATACAATACATTGGTTGCAAACACTATAGAAGTAGACAAAGGAGTAGCCTTTCACAGATTGTGAACAGTTGTGTTTCAGTGTTCACTTCAGTCTGTGTTTTTTATTTTTTGAGTGCACATCACGCTCCAGTTACTTGTTCAAGCACTGCTGCTTGTACTCTGCTGAGCGTGTCTCAGTGGCTCATCCTTTTCATTTATCTCCAATTGGTTCTGCTCCATTCCATTTAAAATATAATCTAGTAGTGTGACGCGCTTCCATCCGTATACAATACATTGGTTGCAAACACTATAGAAGTAGAAAAAATGAGTAGCCTTTCACAGATTGTGAACAGTTGTGTTTCAGTGTTCACTTCAGTCTCTGCGTAATAACCACACTTAGGCCTTATAACTTTTCTGACTTTCTTTCTCAATCTACCAAGATGAAGAAGTCAGTGAGTAAGGCACGTGGTCGTGGCCGTGGAGTTTCAGCAGGGAGAGGACGTGGGGATTCTGTGGCTGCTGCCGCCCTCAGTGACACAGCATCCACCAGTTTTCCCGTGAGCGTTCCTTTATGCGCACTTTCGTAGGAGCTCGGCGTGCCCCCTGCTGCGGGAAGAACAAATTGAAGCCGTTGTTGGTTGGATGGCAGCCAATGCATCGACTTCAATTCCTTCCACCTCCTCTCAGGAACACAACACTGTTGAGCAACCATATGTCTGTTCACCGCCTGTCAAATTGCCCAGGCAGTCAGAGAGTTCTGTACAGGAGCCAGCTGAGTCTCTGCTTCTGTTCTCAGAATCTGTTGGCTCGCAAACACGGGCACAGGCAAGCAGCATTCTGCAATTTGAAGAAGAGGGAGTATGAAGTGATGCGCAACAGCTGTGTCTCTCTCAATCTGAAGAGGCGGGTGAGCCAGTGCCGATGGACAGCACACCGCAGAACGCATCTTATGATGATGATGAGACTCAGGTGCCAGGTTTTGTGGAGCATGGTGCTGCCCAGACCATCCAACAGCAGCAGGTGTTGGAAGAGGGTAGTGGAGATGATGAAGTCCGAGACCCAACATGGCGTGAGCAACAGGAAGGTGGTGGGAGCAGCTCTGAGGAAGAGATTGTCCCAACGGTACAAAGAGGAGGGAGAGGTAGGCTGCAGACTCGCTTGCCTGTAGCCTCCAGTTTGGCACCTGTTGGGAGCAGTTCTCTTAGAAATGTCAAAATTGGCGCTCCCATGACTTGCACTGCGTGGTCCTTTTTTGACAGACTTGTAGATGATATTTGCTATGTTCAATGCAAGTGTGTAAGCAAAAAGTTAAAAGAGGTAAAAATATCAGTAACCTGAATACCACAAATATGTGGAAACATGTACGGACAAAGCACGTAGCTGAGTTACAAAGACACACTGGAGATGTAGGCCAACCTACAGCAGCACCTACATCTTTAGGTCATGTTCGAGCCTCTACCTCCAGCTCTCACACACCTGGTTCGGCTTCCTCACAGGATCTCCATGGAAGAACCTCGGTCACTGTTGTCCATAGACAAACTGTTATTCCACCCACTGCAGCAAGTTCACAGTCATCGTCATACTCCCAGAACAAAAAACAGCCATCGGTAACACAGGCATGGGATAAAAGACGGCCATACTCGGCAAACCATCCACGAGCACAGGCTCTGAATGCTGGCCTTGCAAAACTCCTGTCCCTTGAAATGCTGTCATTCAGGCTGGTGGAGACTGACAGTTTCAGGAACTTTATGGCATTGGCAGTCCCACAATATAATGTGCCAAGCCGATTTTATTTCAGCAGGCAAGCTGTCCCTGCTCTGCAAAAACATGTCGAGGGAAACATTAAACATGCGCTACTAAACGCCGTCAGTAGCAGGGTCCACCTGACCACCGATGCGTGGACCAGTACCCATGGCCAGGGACGATACCTTTCCCTCACTGCCCATTGGGTCAATGTTGTGGAGCCGGGTACAGATCTTGCCAGTGGCGCTGTACGTGTTCTGCCAACTCCAAGGATTGCAGGAATCCAGTCTGTGCACATTGATTCCTCCTCCTACTCCAGTTCCTCAGAATCATCGCTGCACGAACCGTCACAGTATACCTCCACATGGACCCGTGAACGCTTACCTGTTGCGACCGATATGAGCACAGCCGTGGCCAAACGTCAACAGGCCATCCTGAAATTAATTCCCATGGGGAATCGAAGCCACACAGCGCAGGAGCTCTGGGATGCCATCAAGCAGGAGAGCGACGTGTGGTTTTTGTCAGCTAATCTCCAGCCAGGCTTGGTAGTGTGTGACAATGGCCGAAATCTGGTGGCAGCTCTGGGCCTTGGCAACCTCACTCACATACCATGTCTGGCACATGTGCTCAACTTGGTCGTGCAGAGTTTTTTGAGGGACTATCCGGATCTTGATGCACTGCTGCACAAGGTCCGCCTAGAGTGCGCTCACTTGCGACGTTCCAGCATGGCCAGATCGCGCATTGCAGCTCTGCAAGTCAGATTTCGCCTTCCTAAACATCGCATCATATGTGACGTACCCACCAGGTGGAATTCCACGTTACATATGTTGGAGCGGTTGTGTGAGCAGCAGCCAGCAGTAATGGAGTATCAGCTGCAACAGGCGCAATCAACTCGCAATTTGCGCCGTTCACACTTCACCACTACTAAGTGGGCCTCTATGAAGGACATCTGCGACGTTTTGCGTGCGTTTGATGTCTCAACGCGGATGGCGAGTGCAGATGATGCACTAGTCAGCATGACTGTCCCCCTTATCTGCCTGCTTCAGAAATCACTGAAAGCACTAAAGGAAGAGGTTTTGGAAGAGGTGGAGGATGAGGAGTCACAAATTCAATTACCTTCAGGACAGTCAGCGCAACGTGGTTCCTCACAAAGGGCTGGGCAGGGCTCACTTTGTGAGGAGGATGAGGAGGAGTCAATGGAGGAGGAAGACATCGCTCCAGAGGGAGGTACACAACGCTGTAGTCAGTATGTAGAGCGAGGGTGGGGTGATGCAGAGGAGACAGAGATGACGCCTCTTCCAGAGGACAGCCTTTGTTGGCCAGTTGGGAGTCTGCAGCACATGGTTGATTTCATGCTTCAGTGCCTGAGAAATGACCGCCGCATCGCCCTCATTCTCAGCACGTCAGATTATTGGGTGTACACCCTCCTAGACCCTCGCTACCGGGACAACTTACAAACCCTCATCACACCGGTGAACCGGGACCGTAAAATGCAGGAGTACCAAGACACACTGGTGCAATCCATACTGTTGTACATTCCAGCCGAGAGAGGTGCTGCTGCTGCTGCTACTGCTTTACAAAGCAGCTCTGTGCGTCAAGGCAGTGTAGACACCTCTACAACAAGAGGGATCAGAAGCAGCGCCTCTGCACAGGGCAAGAACTGTATGTTACAAATGTGGCAAAGTTTTGTGACAGCGCCAGCAAGGTCTACACCATCCGAGACGGCTCCAGTCACCAGGAAGAAACGTTTCCGTAAGATGGTGACAGACTACTTGGCTTTCCCTCTAAGTGTACTCCCAGATGCCTCTTCCCCTTTCAAATTTTGGGTCTCTAAGTTGGATACATGGCCAGAGCTTAGCCAGTATGCATTGGAGGTGCTGGCTTGCCCTGCTGCCAGTGTATTATCTGAGCGTGTCTTTAGTGCTGCAGGTGGTGTAGTAACAGACCGTCGCATGCGACTATCCTCAGAGAATGTAGACCGGCTTACTTTTCTGAAAATGAACAAGGCATGGATCTCACCTGAATTTGCCTGTCCGTTTTCAGATTAAATAACTGTTTGGCAACGTTTTCCATGTCTCCTGTTATGTTCATCTTTCTACCACCTGAACTCTACTCCCTGGGCTACAACACCGCCATTTGTTGCTCGTAAGTAATTGGCAGGGGTACTGACTCCTGGCCAGCCTGGTTACAGCACGACAGCTGTTTCCTGGCAGTGTGAACGTCAATTATCCTCCAATAAGTTGTGCTGTCGTGTTGCATTCGGGTTAGCCGACTCTATGGTGCCTGCAGTTTAGGTGATTCCTATGTGTGCTGTGGGATATGTAAATAAAGGCGGTTTCCATTGTGACAATAGGATAAGTGTTATGTTTCGGTAGCTGAGGAGTGCAGGTAAAAAAAAAAGGCAATACACCAGAGCAGTTGGAATCTATGGGATTGCAGTACCCTGACTAACCACCACAACTAGAGGCAGCCGTGGAACGTTCCTACGTTGATCCTAGACGCCTCGTCACAGCCTGAGAAACTAACTACACCTAAAGATAGAAATAGGAAAGCTATCTGCCCCGGAGCAGAACCCCAAAGATAATAGAAAGCCCCCAAACATGTAATGGCGGTTAGACAAGAGGAAATACTGACACAGAAAGAAAATAGAATGAGCAAACGCTGGGGCCCAAACTATCTAAAAAGAAAAGGACAGGAAGGGTACTTACTGCAATCCCAGAAAACCCTGAAAAACACCAACTCTACTAATTTCAAAATAACCTGAGATCACACGACCTCTACCACCTAAATTAGCTCTCTGGTGTAACAAAACCAAAACAGCAGCCACTGAAAAAACTGGAAAAAGCAAAAGAACAAAACTCAGTGGCTGAACTAAACTGAGAAGGCAGAAGCCCCCGGAGGGGACCCAGAAGGCCCCAAAGAAGTGCAAGACAAAATGCAAAAATATAGCAATAACACAAAAGAAGAAAAAATCTTATCTGGTAGCAGGAGATGCAGACATGACACAGCAGGCTACAAGGGAAACTGGAATGAAGGATTCAGACCAGAACAATTGATCACCGGCAACCCTGATGGGAAAATGACTCCCTTATATAAGACCAGTCAGTAACACCTGATTCCCAGTCCTCACAATCTTCACTAGTACCGCTTGTAACCACCAGAGGGAGCCTCTGCTCAGAACTCATCTCAAACCCATTCACAACAGTACCCCCCTTGAGGAGGGGTCACCGAACCCTCATTTGAGCAACCAGGTCGGTCAGGATGAGTTCTATGATACGCACGGATAAGTCTCCTAGCATGGATGTCCGAAGCAAACACCCAAGAATTGTCTTCCTGACCATAACCTCTCCATTTAACCAAATACTGGAGTTTCCGTCTAGAAAAACGAGAATCCAATATTTTCTCAACCACATACTCCAGATTGCCCTCAACCAAAACAGGGTCAGGAGGCACAGCAGCAGGAACCACTGGCTCAACAAACCTCTTCAACAAGGACTTGTGGAACACGTTATGGATCTTAAATGTCCCTGGAAGAAGCAAACGAAAAGAAACAGGATTAATAATCTCCATGATCTTATAAGGTCCAATGAACCTAGGCTTAAATTTAGGAGATGCTACTCTCATAGGAATATTCTTTGAGGACAACCAGACCAAGTCCCCACTTTAAACCGAGGACCATCAGTCCTATGCCGGTTAGCAAACCGCTGGGCCTTCTCCTGAGAGAGGGACAACCTCTCCACTACCTGGTCCCAAATCTGTTGCATACGCTCCACAACAGAGTCAACACCTGGACAGACAGAAGCCTCCGTCTGTCCTGAAGAAAATCGAGGGTGAAACCCAGAATTACAGAAAAATGGAGACATCAAAGTGGCAGAGCTAGCCCTATTATTAAGAGCAAACTCAGCCAAAGGCAAAAAAGAGACCCAGTTATCCTGATCAGCAGACACAAAGCATCTAAGATAAGTCTCCAATGTCTGGTTTGTTCTCTCAGTTTGACCATTGGTCTGAGGATGAAATGCCAAGGAGAAAGACAATTGAACACCCAGTTTAGAACAAAAAGTCCTCCAAAATTTGGAAACAAACTGGACTCCTCTGTCAGACACAATGTTCTCAGGAATGCCGTGTAAACGAACCACGTGCTGAAGGAACAACGGCACCAATTCAGAGGAGGAAGGCAACTTAGGTAATGGCACAAGATGTATCATTTTGGAAAACCTATCACAAATTACCCAGATGGTGGTCATTCTCTGAGAAACAGGAAGATCGGAAATGAAATCCATAGAGATATGGGTCCATGGTCTCTTGGGCACAGGCAATGGCATCAACAAACCACTAGAGCGAGAGCAAGGCTTGGAGCGAGAGCAAGTCCCACAGGACTGCACAAATTCCCTGACATCACGAGACAAGGTAGGCCACCAAAAGGACCGACTAACCAAGTCTCTGGTACCAAAAATTCCGGGATGCCCAGCCAATGCGGAACAATGAATCTCAGACATCACACTCTTTTTCCATTGGTCCGGGACAAACAATTTTCCAACAGGGCAGCGCTCGGGCCTATCCTCCTGACACCCCTCCAGAGCAAGTCTCAAATTGGGCGAGATGGCGGAAAGAACTACACCCTCTTTCAAAATAACAGAAGGATCAGATAACTCAGGAGAGTCCGCAAGGAAACTCCTCGAGAGGGCATCCGCCTTAACATTCTTAGTGCCAGGAAGAAAGGAAACCACAAAATTAAAACGTGTGAAAAACAAGGCCCACCTGGCCTGTCTAGGATTGAGTCGCTTGGCAGATTCCAGATAGACCAGATTCTTATGGTCCGTAAGGACCACCACTGATGTTTGGCTCCCTCCAGCCAATGTCTCCACTCTTCAAAAGCCCACTTCATGGCCAATAACTCCCGATTACCCACGTCATAATTACGTTCAGTAGGAGAAAATTTTCGAGAGAAAAAGGCACAAGGTTACTTTTAGAGGACTCTGGATCTTTTTGGGACAAAACGGCACCTGCCCCAATTTCAGAGGCATCAACCTCCACCTGAAATGGCAGAGAAACATCAGGCTGCCGTAGAACAGGAGCAGAAGTGAATCTCTGCTTAAGTTCCTGAAATGCAGAGACTGCCTCAGGAGGTCAATTCACCACATCAGAACCCTTTCTGGTCAAATCAGTTAATGGTTTAACAATAACCGAGAAATTACCAATAAATTTACGATAAAAATTGGCAAAACCCAAAAATCTCTGAAGAGCCTTTAATGAAGTAGGTTGGACCCAATCACAGATGGCTTGAACCTTGACCGGGTCCATTTCAATAACAGATGGGGACAAAATGAATCCCAGAAATGAGATCCTCTGTACGCCAAAAGACACTTTGATCCCTTCACATACAGAGCATTCTCTCTCAAAATCTGGAACACAGTTCGAACATGTTTCACATGAGAGTCCCAGTCATTAGAAAAAATCAAGATATCATCCAAATAAACAATCAGAAATTTGTCCACAAAATCCCTGAAAATGTCATTCATGAAGGACTGGAAGACGGAAGGAGCATTAGTGAGCCCAAAGGGCATCACTAGGTACTCAAAATGCCCTTCAGGGGTATTGAATGCCGTCTTCCATTCATCCCCGTGCTTAATGCGAATAAGGTTATACCCCCCCCTGAGGTCAAGCTTGGTAAACCAAGTAGCGTTTTTCACCTGGAAAACAGGTCAGAAATCAGGGTAACGGGTATTGATATTTCACAGTAATATTGTTCAAGAGACGATAATCAATACACGGCCTTAATGAACCATCTTTTTTTCCCACAAAGAAAAAACCGGCACCTAAGGGTGAAGAGGATGGTCTGATATGACCCTTCTCCAAAGATTCCTTGATATAAGACCGCATAGCGTCATGTTCAGGTACAGACAAGTTAAAAAGGCGACCTTTAGGGAATTTACTACCCGGCACTAATTCAATAGCGCAGTCATAGCTCCTATGGGGAGGCAAGGATGCAGATTTACTTTCGCTAAACACATCAGAAAATCAAACAAAAAGTCAGGAACATCCTGAGCTGGGGGGAGGCAGAAAAAACAGGAGTGTTGGTATTAACACATTGGCAGCCCCAACTGGCCACAGACACAGACTTCCAATCCAAAACAGGATTATGAGACTGCAACCAAGGGAAACCCAGCACGATAATGTCATGCAGATTATATAGAACCAAAAATTTGCAGCACTCCTGGTGATCAGGTTCAACCCTCATTATCACTGAGTAGAAAACTGGGGTTTATTCTCAGCCAAAGGGGTAGAATCGATCCCCAGTAGGGGAATAGACTTCTGTAGGGGTATCAAGGGGAACCACAACGTTTAGCAAAATCATAATCCATCAGGTTAATAGCTGCTCCAGAATCAACGAAAGCCTGAGCAGAAAATGAGGACAGAGAGCATATCAGAGTGACAGTTAATAAAAACTTAGTCTGAACACTACCCAAGACAACTGAGCGTGCAAAACGTCTTCCCCGCTTAGGGCAGACTGAAATAGCATGAGAGGCATCACCACAGTAGAAACATAACCATTGCGCTTTCGAAACTCATGACGCTGTGCCCCAGACACCACTCTATCACACTGCTGGTTTCAGGAGCTGGTTCACAAGGCAACACCATTCCACGCATACTTCTCCGCTCACGCAAACGTCTGTCAATTTGAATCGCTAATGACATAGAATCATTGAGACCAGAGGGGACAGGAATCCCACCATAACATCCTTTACATTATCTGACAGACCCTTCGGAAAAGGGCCGCCAAAGCGTCGTCATTCCATTTGGTCAGGACTGCCCACCTACGAATCTCTGACAGTATAACTCAGCGTCATCAAGCCCCTGATTTAATGCCAACAAGGCTTTTTCAGCTTGATCAGTGACATTAGGCTCATCGTACAATAACCCAAGCCTGAAAAAACCCATCAACATCACTCAAAACAGGATCCCCAGGTATCAGGGAAAAAGCCAATCCTGAGGATCGCCGCGCAGGAGAGAGATGATAATTTGAACCTGCTGCGCTGCGTTTCCTGAGGACTTAGATTTTAAGGCAAAAAACAATTTACAATTATTTTTGAAATTCTGAAACTTAGCTCGATCCCCCAAAAAACAAATCTGGCATGGGAATCCTAGGTTCCACAACAGGCAACCTAGCAAGATATGCAGCAATACTCTGAACCTCAGTGGCAAGCTGATCCACACGGCCAGACAACTGTGCAAACTCCATTGGGAGAAAGATCCTCCCCAGCCCCAGAGATACAGAGGGAAAAAAAAAAAAAATGCAACAAACAGAAAAATATCTCTGACAACTCTGACAACCTTTTTTTCTATCACAATATTTTTTCCCTTCTGTGAGTACCATACAATTTTCTATTGACCGGTGATACTGTTATGTTTCGGTAGCTGAGGAGTGCAGGTAAAAAAAAAGGCAATACACCAGAGCAGTTGGAATCTATGGGATTGCAGTACCCTGACTAACCACCACAACTAGAGGCAGCCGTGGAGCGTTCCTACGTTGGTCCTAGACGCCTCGTCACAGCCTGAGAAACTAACTACACCTAAAGATAGAAATAGGAAAGCTATCTGCCCCGGAGCAGAACCCCAAAGATAATAGAAAGCCCCCAAACATGTAATGGCGGTTAGACAAGAGGAAATACTGACACAGAAAGAAAATAGAATGAGCAAACGCTGGGCCCAAACTATCTAAAAAGAAAAGGACAGGAAGGTACTTACTGCAATCCCAGAAAACCCTGAAAAACACCAACTCTACTAATTTCAAAATAACCTGAGATCACACGACCCTACCACCTAAATTAGCTCTTGGTTGTAACAAAACCAAAACAGCAGCCACTGAAAAAACTGGAAAAAAAAGAAAACAAAACTCAGTGCTGAACTAAACTGAGAAGGCAGAAGCCCCGGAGGGACCCAGAAGGCCCCCAAAGAAGTGCAAGACAAAATGCAAAAATATAGCAATAACACAAAAGATGAAAAAATTTATATGGTAGCAGGAGATTGCAGACATGACACAGAGGCACAAGGAAATGAATGAAGGATTCAGACCAGAACAATTGATCACCGGCAACCTGTGGAAAATGCCCTTTTATAAGACCAGTCAGTAACCCCTGATTCCCAGCCCCCCCCAATCTTCATAAAAACCGTTCCCCCCAAAAGGGGGAGCCTCTGCTCAAACTCATCAAAAACCCATTCACAAAAAAATAAGCCCCCCTGGGGGGGACTGTGTGTTTGGGGTAACGGGGGCGGTTTGGGCCCCCTGTCAATTTACTTTTTCATGGGTCTTCTTCTACCCGCCGGGGGGGTCATACGTAAAGGGGGTTCCCCCCGGGGGCCTTTGGCCGGGGCCCCTTTTTCCCGTATCCGATTTCCAGCATGTTTGGTTTTGGTAGGCTTTGGGCAAAGGTACCTCGCTTAAAAAACCTGTACAGTAACGTCAGGGGGTACGGGGTTGAAAACATTGCCTTTTTCCTTTTTCCCCCCGGCCGGGGGTCCAGACCGAAAGGGGTTTCCCCCCCAGGTTTTGGCCTAGGCCCCTCCATCTCCGTATCCGGCCACAAAAGGGGGCTTCCTTGGTAGATTTGGGGAAAACAGGCCTCCTCTTAAAAACCTTTCACAAAAACGTCCAGCTGGTACTCTTTTTATTTTCCCTTTTTCCCCTTCTGACCCCCCCGGGGTTCCAGTACCGTCAAGGGTTTTCCCCAGTCCTTTTGGGGCCTAGGTCCCCATCTCCAAAACCCGAGTTCCAAAAAACGTCGGGGGCCCCCTTGGGGTTAGTGATTTGGACACAGGTACCTTCCTCTTAGAACCCCCCGTGTACAGAAACCCAAATTTGGGAAAATGGTTGTGACATTGCCTCTTTTCCTTCTCCCCCCCCGGTCCGGGGTACCCCCACAGTCAGCTGGTCCTCTTCTTCCATTTTTTTCTTCCCCCAACTATACCCCGGGTTTCCAAAAAACGTCAGTTTTTTGGGGAAATTAGGTTTTAAGCCCCCCAAAGAAAAGATGACCCCAAAAAGGGAAAAGGGGGACATAAACCCCAACCAGCCTGAACCCATCACAAAAAAAAAAATATAAGATTATCCAAAAGAAACCAACAACAAAAATTTTAAACAAAACAAAAAATTTTACGAACAAACCCCAGAAGAAAATTTTAAAAAAAAAGAAAAAAAAGCAGAAGAAATAAAAAATAAACCAAAAAAAAAGAGCAAAATAAAGCTCAAATTTTTAAAACAGAAGAAACTAACAGGTTTTGGGGGTGACCAAAATTCCCCTGGGGGCCCCCCCGGAAAAAAATGCCTGCTCTGGGGGTTTAAACTATCAGGAAAAAAAATTTTTAATTTAAAAATTCTTTTTGACACAAAAACGGAAAAGGATAAAAAATTTTATACTTTTCAGATTACAAGTACAGGAATCCTGTCACAAAAAAGAATAAAAATGAAGAAATGAAGAGAAGAAGTTAAAAAATTTTTAATAAAAAGAAGAAATTATTTAAATTTTAAAAAAATTTTTAAAAATTAAAAAACAAAAACATGAATACAAAATTTTTAAGAAGAAGATTAAGAAGGTGAAGTGAAAATAATTTGATGAGAAAGATGATGCCCCCTAAGAAGATTAGGGGGGGAAAAAAGGGGGGCACGGCCCCAAAAATTTAAAAAAAGGTGAAGAGCGGGAAGTTGTGAAACAAAAAAAAAAAAAATTTTTTCCCAAAAAAAAAAAAAAGGGTTTTAAACAACATTGAAAATTTTTTGTCAATCCAAACGTTTTTCCCAAAAAAAAAAATTTTTATTAATGTTTTTCCAATTTTATTGGGTTAAACATGTATCCTTTTTATTGCTCCAAAACCCCCCAAAAATTTATTTTCTAAATTAGTCTTTGTTTTTTTCCTTATGTACAATTAACCAACAAGGCAAAATGGTTTTTTTAATGTCTTTTTTGGGGCCCAAAAAATTACATGGGATTCCCCAAAAGGAATGGGTTTTTCGACGATTTTTTAGTGATATCGGCGATACCATTTCCGATCCGATATTTTAGATTCGAGCAGTATCCCCTTTAAATAGTAGAGGTTTTGGGGGTGTAAAAATGTCCAAAAATTTTTTTTTCATTAGGGGGTACATTTTGGGGGAAACCGGTGTGCAGAATTTTATTAGATTATGTAAAAGGTTGCAGTTTTAAAACAGATGAAAAAAGTGTAAAATTGGGGGGCAAATGTGTGTTAGATTTTGAGAGGAGAAAATCATATACGGTTAAAAAATTTCTGTATGTTTTATACTACTAAAATGACTAAAATTTTTCCTAAAATCTACAGAGCCCAAAATAACCCCGGCACTATCCCCCAAAAAAACCACAAGGGGAAAAACCAAAATATACACAATAAAGCAAATAGCTTTTTGATTGATAAGCAATTTGACCTTCCCCTTTTTTTTAGCAATCATAGTTATGTTTTAAAATTATTACAGCCTTTTTTATGCCAAAAGTTTTTTTTGGGGTTTTTTATTTTTTCCCAGTGTAAAAAGTGTCTAGAGCTTTTTAAATGTGCAATTTCAACATGTTAGTGTGCAGTACGTCGGAGTATGTGAATTTCCTTGTCTAGGAAGTGTGTGCAGATGTTAGAGGGGGGTAGCATGTACCAATGTGCAAATTTTTTTCCTCTGGGGGCATGTGATACAATAATACGATTAAAATGTAGTATGCAAGTGTCGGGGGTGGTCAGAAATTTTCTCTTGGTTTTGGGTTTCGAGTGTCTGTGGTGTGCAAAAAAACGAGTCGGAGAGAGTGCAGTGTGTAAGAGATGTCAAATGTGGTCTTGATCTTTGGTATGGAAATATTTGACCCCTTTAAATTTTTTTACTCTTTTTTCATTTTCCCCCTTTTGGAAATTAAAAAAATTTTTAAAGATTAAGTAAAGTAAAATTACATAAAAACAAAGACATCACCAGGGGGGTAAAAAATAGGACTGGGGGAAAAAGTGCCAGAAGATATGCACGCACAAAAAATTTTACGCGGAGTGTTTCCTTGGGGGGGACGGGGCGCGGGGAAACCGTCACGTGGTGGTTCCAAGTGTAGCATTTGTCCCAATAGTTTTTGCATCGCCCCCCACCTCTCACCTTTTGTTCGTGCCCCTATTCACACCCTACCATCCTAATGGTGCCCCCCCCGATGAAGGAGCGTGCCGAAACGTGCGTTGGGGGGGAAAGCCACCCCGGGGCCCGGGGGCTGCAATGGATTTATTTCTGCATCCCCCGGGGTTCCTTTCTTCCAAAACAAAAGGTTTTTTGAAAAATTTTTTACCCTAAATCTTAGCTTAATGTTTTTTAAAAAATTTGGTGTTTTTGCAAAAGCTATTTCAGTTTGATATATTAATAACTATTGGGGACGTAATGTTTCTGCTTGGGGAAATGAGGGGTTTATTGTACTAACAGAACATGGCTCTCATTCAAACAAAATTTACGGTTCAAAAGTATGGGGGCCCCCTTTATTTTCTTGCTTTAAAACTCCTACTACTTTTTACTGACTTCTAAAGACTTTTTTGGGGTTTTTAACCTCATTACTTTGAACTTATAACCCTGAAGCAAAAATGGAAAAGCTACTTAAAGTGGCCATTTGCAAGTTGTTCTCCGTTTTTAAACCCTTGAAGAGTGGCATCCTGGGGCCCCCAAAACAACTACAAAAGATCTGAAAACAAAATTATTCACAATTTTAGGGGAGGTACAAAAAAAAGTTCAAATTTAACCTGTCAGTTT